>KV751326.1:2715681-2732630 GCA_001698575.1 Mola mola
AGGAAATTTTACTATCAACAAAGAGCAAGGTGCACAAATAGGCCAATTAAAGCTTGGTGGCTGACACATGCATTCATTTATCTCACACCCACATATATAAGCTCCTTTGGTGGTCACCTTAGCTGATGAAGAGCACTATCTGTGCTCCTCTAGAGTGGGAAGGGCATTAAAAGAGGAGCAGTATTCAGCTCTTGCAAGAGCCTCGTCAATAATTCAACTTGTCCTGATGTTGGAAATGGTGATCCTCAAGCAAGCATTTTGACCTCTGCTTCAGATCAGCTCATAACTCAAGCACACTTGCTGACAATTTATGGACATCTTTTTTGGGCAGTCGAGGTTGTTGGCTCCTTCTGTGTCTGAAATGCTGTAAATTAGTCTTAAAATGTGCTGATGAAGAGTCAGAATAATAATTATTATGTATAACAATCTGGCCCTAAAACAGCTGGTACTGTGGAATGTCTTATATTGGGTACAAATAACACAAATGGTGCAAAGAATATCCTACTGACCTGCTGATTTGATGAAACATCTTTAAACTAATCATCATGAACTACCAGGGTTATCCTTAACTTTTTATGTTTCACCACCATCAGTCAACATTTTAATTCAAACAAACTAACAAAAGTTAGTTTTTATAACTGGTGAACCCAGAATGCGGCGCCGGGAGGCAGAGTTTAAAGTAGTTTATTTTAAAGATGGACATGTTGAAGTTTGGAGAGCCATGTTTGAGGTGACGGAGTGGAATGTTGAGATAAGGCTGACTGGTAGGAAGCGTTGCGGGAGCCATGGAGAAGAAGGAAAAAGAGAATGACGATTAGAAGATATATTTTCAGATTTATCGGAAAAATCGGCCAACAAATACCACTATGGCAGACAGAATAATCTGGCAAACAGTGAAGGAAGCTGCCGGGTTTCAATAGCAGAGTTGATTGTAAATGTGGGTCCGGTGGGGAGCCAACGAATCAACCGCACCTCCCTGCAGAGAGAGTGAGAAAGAGAGAGAGAGAGAGAGAGAGAGAGAGAGAGGGAAAATAGAGAAAAATAAAAATATAAAAAGGAAAACCTGTAAAAACTGGTTTAAGAGCCAATCCCTGAAAAACTGAGCCAAACTAAGACATTGGGTATGGTAAACAATGCTCTTGACATCAGAGCTGCTACAATGGCTATGGACCTCAACCATACACTTTCATTAATGTCCTTGTTTGTAGAATCTAGAAAGCAGACAGCTGGGACTGTCTCTTGAGCCACAGTTCCACTGGTGCTGTTCCAGTCTGTTTAGTGTTTGCATCACAGATGGTGTAGGCAGAGTTAGTATCAATGCTTCAGGGGTAACGACTTAACCTCTCCAGCAATAGTGAGACAACCTTTCTGACTCTGGTAACTCCAACTGACCATCCTCCTGCTGTGTTTGACTCCACTTTTTATTAAAGGATCAGTGTACTAAGCACTGTAACAGCAGTGTGTAAAAAAACAAAACCAAAAAAAAACAGGATGGAGCTGAAACATGCTATTGGTATTCTTGTTTTTTTGTAATGAAAAGACCTTTGAACTTAATTGAACTGAACCACCATGCACTGCTTGGTGCATACAAGGCATCTGTTTTTCTCACTTCTCTCTCAGTTTTCTCCTCCTGTGTCACACAGGGTGACTTTACATAGCCTCCCTTTTTTGTTTTCCTCCACTTTGATTATGTGAAGCACGATGATTAAATATTTTCTAACAGAAGGCTTCATGCTGATTCAAATCTTAAACCTTCAAATGAACATGCTTGGATTTTCTTAACAGGCAAGCTCATTTTTTAATTAGATTGATTACATTCTAATTCATTTGTCCTTTGTAAACATCAGAAAGCAGCGGAAAACAGTAGAACATTTGCCCCTCCAGCAATTGACAGGATCTCTGTCAGTGACAGGGAGCAGAAATAATCAAAATACTTTGTATTCTTAGGGTTATTGCATCAAAAAAAAAAAAAATCTACTATATACTCTATACGTTATTAGACAAAAAAATCAACTTATTTCCGCCGGTCCCGTGTCTTTTCATGGTATAACCTCATTGAGGTAATCAGTCCTCACAACCGACCTTTGTACTGGAGTAATTTTGTAAAAATATAATCAATACTGTATTTATAATATAAATGTATTTTGTGGAGTTTTAGACCCTTGGAGCTCAGGAAATAAGACATAGGTTTAAAAGTACCACAATTCTCTTTCAACACTTTGCACTTCTGTACTGATCAAAATGAGAAACTTTGTGGTCCATTAAGGTCTAACATGCTTTTAGTGTTATCTAACAGCGTTTTTGCAGATGGGAGTCAGTTATACACCCCTCGTCTACCAATCCCCTATGTCACTAAAAACAGGAAAGGCCATCGTTAGAGCCAGAGTCTGCTCTGGGCTGCAGTAAAAACACTGCAGTCAATCATGGTGGACATCCATTTTTTAGCATAATTAGAAATTTTATATATTATTTCTGCCTCTAAGCCATGCTCTCATCCATTGAAAATGATTTTAAATTGTACATGTCTTACACGAATGCCTTGTTAGAAGGGATACCCTCATGTATACTATAATGTACATGCATACATATGACTGCAAAAATAATGGGAGGCTGAGCTATATATTTCATGTTAATCAGACAGGGGTTGAATCATACGTGAGAAATGTAGGATTATTGATGGACTCCTGAAACTTAGTGATGCACCTGTATGGTTGATCAAATCACAGAGTATGTTCCCACCGAAGCCAGCTTCTGTGAAGAGAGCTCCCTGGAACAGCCCCGGGATCTGAGATCACCAGGTCAGCTCGCAGTGATTCACATGGCTTTCTCTGTTACACACCTACTTGCATCCACCTTCAAACCCACACAAACACAGGGAATCATCCCATGCATGCATAAACACCAAGTGCACTAGAGCTGCCAAGATCGCCTGTCAATCATGGCTTTAAATAACACACAAAAACCCTGGATCACCTGTGGAAAACAATAGCGTTTCACATTTACGTCTCTGAAAATGTCTTGTGGGGATTTGAAGTTGACTCTCTCAGGCCTCCGGAATAATGTTGCTAATGTGCCACAGTCTTACTCTGTCAATTTTCCTTCAGATGAATTCAGATTGGAAAGAATTAGCACCCCAAAGCAGCGGATGGGTGTTGAGGTCATCCCGAACACCATCGGCAGAGGTAAATATTAACGTTGCCAGGTGCCGACCAAAAACTCACCTGCAGTAGCCCTGGGGTGAGCAGAGATGGCCATCAACAGGTACCAGCAAAGATGGGGCGCCTGCAGCATCTGTGAATACCATCTGTTAACTACATATGCTCACAACTACTGAAAAATGTTCCAATTGCTGCGGATCTTCTAGTATTTCACGCTTTTTTTCTTCAAAGACAGCAAGATAGTTTTGATTTAGTGTTTTTGCACTGGCTGAGGCCAGATCGATATTATTTTGATTACAGTGATACAATATCAGGAACAATAGTTATCTTGCCTTTATGCGCTGTATCCCATTAACACGTAATAGATTGATCATTGGCATTATATTACTGAGCCATTATAGCTCCATTATAATGGTTATCACAGGCAGTAAAAGTACTGATTGCTACATACTGCAGAATATAATAGTGTCAGTGTTGGGGCACCACACACAAAAGACATTTACCGGAGGATAATTATTCTCTAGAATCTTGTTCCTCCAGATTATCCACTTTTAACATTCATATCTTCACATGGACAGGAAACACATTTTCTTATGACATGACAGAGAGCAGTAGTTCCTCAGCAGCTGCTAAACGGAGAGGATAAGTTGAATAATACAGTAGAAGAAATCACCTTGAGGATGCCCTTTACTATTTTCATCACAAGTCATGGCTGAACACTTTACAAGTCTGGCAATTAAAATCTATAAAAGCATTGCATTGCATTGATGTTGAATAAGACTTAAAGAAAAATATTTTCATCTTATTTTTCTTAACATTGTACATCTATTGATAAAGATTTTCAGAGTCCACTATAGATTAATAAATAAGTAAATAAAATGTTCCTCAATAGAGAATTTTTAAAAAAATGTTTTCCGATAGCTACATGCTCCTTAATTCCAAAGCATGAAAGTCTTGCTGTTCCATTCAAAACACGGTTAATATTTAACGTATTACATATAAATAACTAATTCACTTGTGGTCTCATTCTAGAAAGAGCATCTCTATTTACCAATAGTATGGCATCATGAAAAAACAAATGGATCCCACTGTGATTCAAATTACAGTTCTCATACCATGTGTTATATTTTAAAAAAATATTCTACAAGAAACCCTCAACAAATTGCATTAAAAAAAAGTGTCACTCAGAGTTAAATATGAACACATAAAATGTGTAAAACTATCCATTGCCAAAATTAAACATTTGAATATAAGTTTATCATCCTGGAGAAAGTACAGAAGATTATACATATTGGAAATGACATAAGATATTAAAGTTTTAGGAAATTATGCACAAAGGACAGCAAAAAATGGCAGTAATGTATCTAATATTCATTGAAATTTTAATTATACTGTTAAAAATTAAAAAATGAGATAAGCACTGGTTTCATCTCATGCTTAATAGATAAATCTAATCCAACCGTCTGGTTAGAACACAGTTATATAATATCTGGTAAAAAGCTTTTAAAGGAAATGAGTGGGTCCCGCAAGTCAGGACCAATGAATAGAGATGAATAGAGAGGGTCAGGTCACCTACAGAAACGCTTCGGCCGTTGAAAAGCTCGAGTGAATTGGCCCTTACCAAATCTGCTTTATTCAGCTGTCATTACGTTTTAATTATGAAACAAGGTCAAATTAAATAACAGTAACAAGATATTTTTATTTTTTGATAACTGCCGGGCCACAGGAAGCTTTCCCCTTTAGTCCCCTTTGTCCCCCTTTAGACGCAGCCCTCGAGACAGTACAGGAAACAATGTTTAGGTTTAAAAAACGTACAGCTGGAAGAAATGGAAATTATTCAGAAAACACAAATGCGACAAAGATTAAGGAAAGCAAAACTGATTTAAGAGATGGTGTTGAAAAATCAAAATATTGGAGGTAATTATAAGTTGTGTTGCCATAATTATGCTTTCAGTGGTTCAGCTGATCATGCAATATCCATACCTGGCTTGATTAACTCAACAGCACCCTGAGGCTTACAGCAGGTAAATACAGTATATGTTAATACACGGAGGGTGCAGAAAAATTCAATTACAGCTTAATTTTCATACACAAAGGTTCCTTTGCTGACTCAGTATTTTCCATGGAGGCTATGTATGTGCTATAAACCTCTGTTGAACTGTACACAGAGAGATGCCATGTGTTTGGAGTAGGTTCTCCCATTTGCCCTCACTCACTTTATCTCTGAGGTTTCAGGTATCAGCGTGGCCCGAGAGGGGAATAATCTGTCAAAACGCATGTGGCACACGTTTGCATCAAAGTGACTATGCGATTGGTTTGGGGAATGACATAATTGCTAATGAGAAATAAGAGGCAAGTGTGGTACTGTGTGACATTGAATATTAATGATTATGCAACCATGTAAACATCTTGGGTAGACTAAGCTCAATATGCAAAACTATCAACTTTCAAAAGAATTTATTTGAAAAGCCTGGTACGCTTTGGATTTTATATAAGGTTATCAAAAGATAGAAATGATGTAAACTCTTCTATCTATAGTCTTGTGTGAATTCACACTCACCCGATGTTATTTAGTTTCCGTGAGTTTTTCAGTCATGGTGGGTGCTGCTCCTACTTTTGTTTATTAACCACAGCAGAAAAACACTCTGTGTTATAATAGTAATAATAGTGCAAAGCAGTTTTTACAAGTCCATCCTCCTAAATTTTTCTGTGAAATAAACAGTTTCATCATCTAGACACAGCCTCATTTTTCTTTTATAATCGTGAAAAAAACATCAGCTGGAAAAAAAAACTATCCATCATTTAGGCCATGTCTCACTCAGAGAGCTCACAAAGAGTGAGGCACTAATATACAAACCCCCTTCAGAGTCCAATTGAAGTGTGGAGAGAATAACACCGTGGGTTAAGCTCACATGTGTGTTTTGATATGTGGCGAGATAATGCATGCTTCTCTCATGTTTCTTTATTGGCTTATAATCCAATAAAAACTAACCAAGCCAACCATATGGCCATAAATCATCTCCCAATGATGTTCACACAATAAAAAGCTAAGATAAATATTTGCTTCATACATCATCCGAATGATGCGGCTGCAGAATGGATATATCTGGAGGATGTGTTTAGAATACAGTGTTGTGGGGAACTGGGGTGGGAAGTCCCTGATGTGTCAACAACTTATCAGTGGAAGCAGCTGAGGAAGCTCCTCTGGGATGCAGTGCAGTGGTGCAAATTCAAACTTTTTTTAAGGGGGGAATTCGATTTAATGATTCCTCATTATTATTTTAATTTTACTGCATTTAGATCATGAGTCAAGGTACACAAACTACAATAAAAATGTGCTTTAAGAAGTATGACATTTTTCCATGATTTATAACTAACATTCGCCAGATCTTTGGCAGTTGTCTTGTCGTGTTCTACGATAGCATCATCATTATGCTGATGAATACAATAAGTAAACAAATAAATTTTCTGCTAATGATGTGAGCATATGAAATTAACTACAAAATTAACTACAAGCGTGAAAAAAGTATAGAGTGTTCCCGTGGAAACAACCTAATGAGGATACATTTCTCAGAATTATGGGACAGTTTGGACCAAGCATCGGCTCCATCTGCCAAGATTTTTCATCAATGTTAGATGTGTTCCCACACCTTCTGCAGTCTCACCATTTTCTGTCAGTTGAAAGATGTAAAACATCATCAGAATGCTGCCCAAAAGGTACAGAAGAGCACATGCTCTCCCTTTTGGCACTTAAGATCTAAGATGTTAAAGGCAATGTGCAGAACATGGATTCAGAGTCATTTTGGGAGTTTTGAAGGAGTTCATGCTTGTATTTTGCCCAGGGGCTCAAAATCCAGTTATGAGTTTCAGTTTCATCATGTGGAAAAAAACAGAGTACCAACCAGAACCGAGTTGTGAAAATATTCATTTATGTGTTATTCAGTGGCTTGTTTCTTTGCAAACCATCCTGTTGATGTAGAAAAACTGCAAAAAGTTTGCTCTAGAAAGTCCAGTCTCAACAACACCGAAATACCCTACGAGAATATTATAAGTATGACAAAGCCATAGGAGACAATATGAATCTACTGCAGCCAGAGACCTTATCACCTTCAGCAAATAATCACACTTCAAAATTTTACTTTCATATCTTTACCTTTTTTTTTTGACATTTCTAAGTCACATTACACCCTGCTTTTGCACTGCACTTTCCAGCTGAACATACATTGGTACACAGGACTGTTGGCTACAAATGTAATTCATAGGCGATAGGGTGGAATTAACAAGCCATCTCTAAAATGTCAGGCGAATTAGGGGAAATCTCCACTGCATATTATAATGAGTCATTTGTCACCGCCACAGCATGTGGGCCACATGGTGACAACGGGATCCCGCACATCCTTGGCCGTCTCTGGTCACTCCATAATTCATCACAAGTCAGCTTGACAACACAGAATGTGCCCAGCTGACTTACGGGGCTATTAGCCTCTCATCCTGTCTTAGCAATCTTATTGTGTTTCCCAGTAAGCCATAGATGAGTTCAAGATGGTGATCCATCAATGACATAATGATTATATGTTACATGAGACCATGCCAGTAGCCATGTTTCTACTAAATCTAAGGCTACATTTATGCACTATGGCCTAACCTATGCTAATCTACTTTTCTCCTAAATGTTTTGTTGTTGTTGTTTTTGTTTTGTTTGTTTATTTGCTTATTGCTATTGTTATTATTGTTCCGAATTCCCAGTCTATTTCAGAGATTCCATATTGCTGCTGAGCAGATCTGGAAGCAGAATTAGGTCCTTCAACTTACAGTCATCTCAGCTGGTCAGTCACATTTGATAAAGCAAATACAAGTAATTGATCTCAGTTAGCTGTGGTTTCAGGGACTGTCATTGGGCATGTTGAAAAGAGCCATTGATGTTAGTAATAACACCTGTGACCACATCAGAACTACACAAAATACTCTTTTGTGGGGTTTTTTTATGGGGGTGGGTGGTGGGGGGTGACGGAGTTATTGTATGTACATTGTTGCCTCAAAACCTCTTCATCTCACCCACTGAAAAATAATTTGCAGTGTTGCACATATTACCTGAAATATACAACAAATGGGTTTTCAATCAGCTGAAAAAAACAATAAACATAATGGAACTCTCATCTTCCTGTTCTCCATAATAATGGTGGAGGAGGATGCTGGTCGACTCCAGGCAATAAGTCTCATCACTGATTAACAAAAAGCTTGTTTGCAATTCTGAGCTTTCTGTGGTGTCGACAGCAGTCAGGTATGTTGTCTGCACTTTCCATTTTCCCTTTATCCAACACCGGGTAATACTGTTGGAAGTTCGGCCAAGCATGTTCATAAATGTGATCATCATTTCAAGAATCTCTTTACTCTCTAATTGTTCACCTTCTATTCAATGGCTTGAAGCTGTTAAGTCACCCATCAAAATGAAAGGTGATTAGTTTCACTATGACTGTGAACAAGCTGTTATTTGATGAGATGAATATTAAAAATCCAAAGTTTAAAATCTGTTATGACCATTTCAAGAAAGCACATGAAAGACACACGTCTATGGATGCAAGGCTGAGTCACATCCTCTCATTATGAAATATTCTTTTCATTGCTGCACAGTACTGAAGCCTTGAAGCCTTATCTATAAAACATGGTAAAATTGGATTTGGGGACTGTTCAAAAAGCAATAACAAGGGCATATTGTTAAACCTTGAGTGCAGAACTTTTGTATCTGGAACATCAGAAACTTCCATTATCCATAATCATTCTTTGTTACTATAGCTCCTGAAGACTAGCAGCAGGTCCATTCATTTAGAGTCTATTCATTGTTATGGGAGAACTAACCATTGTTAAGATTCCTTCATCCTTTAGTCACTAAAATTAGAATTTGGTCCATTTTTCACATTTTTTCAATTTTTCTGAGCTCTCAAACTTACAGAACAATAGTCCCCAGTATATTTTTTGTTAAAAATGAGCAGTTTATGAATGACCATCTACTACACCAATCCCATTGTCAGTGTGCCTGTACACATGACAGATTGAGGCACATAAATAAGGCTCTGCAGAGCACAGCAATGGCAGCCTTATGTTGTGCGTGGCACACATATTTCTCCATCACATTAACACAAACTCCCAACTCACACATTTCATACAGCTTAAATAAATTCCAAACCATTAGTTTTCATATTTTCTTACAAACCCTTCATGAGATCTACACAATGGGATTCAGCGCAACCAGGAAGCATGGGAACAGAGTACTTTGAGGAGCTAATGAATTAATGACATGAGAGGAACTGAGCTAATGAATTAATGACATGAGAGGAACTGAGAGGGAAAGACGGGTGGAGGAGGTGGAAGCTGTAGAACAGGGAGTTAGAAAGATCAGTAAAGATGATGTGAGAAAAGCTTTGAAGAGGATGAAGAATGTAAAGGCAGTTGGTCCTGATGACACACAGCTAGAGGTATGGAAGTGTGTAGGAGAGAAGGCAGTGGAGTTTTTGACAAAACTGTTCAACATGATCTTGGACAGTGAGAAGATGCCTGAGGAATGGAAGAAAATTGTACTGGTGCCGATGTTTAAGAACAACTGTGATGTGCAGAGTTGTAGCAACTACAGAAGGATTAAGCTGATGAACCGCACAATGAAGATTTGGGAAAGAGCAGCGGAAGCCTGTGAGCAGAACTGTGTTTGCTTTGACAACGCGGATGGAGAAGTATAGAGAAGGTCAGAAAGAATTGCATTGTGTCTTTGTGGATCCAGAGAAAGCCTAATAAAGTGTGTGGATGGAGGAACTGTGGTTCTGTATGAAGGAGTCTGAAGTGGCAGAGAAGTGTGTTAGACTGGTGCAGGATATATATGAGAGCAGTATGACGGTGATGATGTGCGCTGTAGGAATGACAGATGGCTTCAGGGTGGAGGTGGGACTGCATCAAAGATCAGCCCTGAGCCCCTTCTTGTTTGTTATGGTGATGGACAGACCAACAGAGAGGTCAGGGGAGAATCTCCGGAGACAATGATCTTTGCAGATGACATTGTGATCTGTAGTGAGAGCAGAAAGTAGGTGGAAGGAAACCTGGAGAAGTGGCTATATGAGTTGGAAAGAATAGGAGGGTCAGTTGTAGAAAGACAGAATACATGTGTGTGAATGAAAAGGAGGCAAGTGGAACAGTGAGGTTACAGGAAGTAGAGGTGAAAAAGGTCAATGAGTTTAAGTATGGGGGTTGGGGTCAACTGTTCAGAGCAACAGGGAGTGTGCTAAAGAGGTGAAGAAATGAGTGCAGGCAAGATGGAGAGGGTGGAGAAAAGTGTTTTGTCGGTGACAAAACAGTAGCAGAGAAAGTGAAAAGAAAGGTTTACAAGAGGGTAGTAAAACCAGCCATGTTTGGTTTGGAGATGGTTGCGCTGACCAAAACACAGGAGACAGAACTGGAGGTGGCAGGGTTAAAGATGTTGAGATTCTCTTTGGGAGTGACGAGGATAGACAGGATTAGGAACGAGCACATCAGAGGAACAGCACAGGTTGGATGTTTTGGAGACAAAGATAGAGAGGCCAGAATGAGATGGTTTGGACATGTACAGAGGAGGGACAGTGAATATGTTGGTAGAAGGATGCTCAAGATGGAGCTACCAGGCAGGAGGCAAAGAGGAGATTTATGGATGTGGTGAGAGAGGAAGATACAGAGGGCAGGGAGAGAGGGAGGAAGATAATTCACTGTGGCAACTCCTAGAAAAAAATAGGTAAAGCCGAAAGAAGAAGACTTTGACCAAACCAGCGGTGATTGTCAAAGACAAACCAATATGTCATGAGTTTTATTTTGTTTATGTCTTAATAGAATAAAGTGCGTTTTATGAAGGGATAGCACAGCAGTGAAGTTCATCTTAGATCGATAAAACAAAGAAACAAAGAAGCTAATTTATGTCGCTGTAATACATAGATGACACTGTTACCACTGTAGTTTTTTCACATTCTAGTCAGTTGTAAATTTTATTTGAGTATTCTATGGGTATATTAAAGCTTTCAATACACCAAAACTGCAGGAATACCACACTATGACATTTAACAATGATATCTGGCCTTACTAAACTAGGTCAAGGTTGCTGATGAGTCTTCTAAACAAATTGTATAATTTGAATGTAATAAAGTATCTTAGAGCAGAGGTTTGAGGTATCTGATCATCATGACTACACTTAAAGGGTATCTGGGTATCACTGTCATTTTCAGATCTGTTTCCTTTTCAGGAGCAGACATGAAAACAGCTTGTGCTTTATTTGTGCGCATTTCTCCCATCATGGTGCATGCATTTAAGGTAGGATTATGGACGTAATAAGAGACGGGTTAGTTTGGCTATTTATTCCCCTTAATTTAGATAAGATAAGATAAAATAAGATAATGCCTTTATTGTCACAAAATGGGGAAATTTGCATTGTTGCAACAGCAGGACAGTACAGAGTAGAAGAAAGTGCACCCACAGCAAACAATAAATAAATATAAGAAAGATCAAAAAAGTAAAGGGATTAAAAGGAAACAATAAACAATAAATATAAAATCTCCTGTCAAGTCAATTATTTACACCATGCATGGAAAGAGGGGATTGAATGGGTGAATAGCTGGCCTGGTTAACAGTGCTGATTGTACAATCTGACAGCAGCAGGGAGGAATGATCTACGAAATCTCTTTGTCACAAACCGAGGATGGACGAGTCTGTCACTGAGGCTGCTCTCCAGTGCAGACAGGGTGTCCTGCAGGGTTGGGATTGATTGTCCAGGATGGATGCCTGCTTTGCCAGAACCTTTCTGTTCCCAACCTCCCCCCACAGAGTCTAAAAGACTGCCCAGGACTTCCTGATGACTTTGTCCAGCTTCTTCCGCTCTCTCTTCATGATCCTGCTGCTCCAGCAGGCCGTAGAAGATGGCTCATGCCACCACGGAGCCGTAGAAGGTCCTCAAGAGTGCCTATTCACTCCGTAGAGCCTGTTATGACCCTCCTGTACAGTGCAGTACAGTCTGAGCTATGAGTCCAGTCCAGTTTATTGTTCAAGTGAACACCCAGGTACTTATCCACCATCTCAATGTCTGTTCCCTGAATGTGCACTGGTAAGGGGAGGGCATCTGCAGAAGTCCAGCACCATCTCCTTGGTTTTCCCCGCGTTGATCAAGGGGTGGTTATGCTGACACCAGTCCACAAAGCTCTGCGTCCGGTCTCTGTACTCTGCGTCGTCATCCTCCGTGATCAGGCCAACGATCGAAGCGTCGAGAGAACTTCTGCAGAACACGGCTGGCAGTGTTGTGTCTGAAGTCTGCAGTGTGGTGTGTGTATTGAGGTCATATCATTTGCAATTCCAAATAGAAGGCTGAATAGGAAAATGAAAAGTGCAGAAAATACAAACTTATGCTAACTAAAGATATATATAATTTTTAATTATAAGAAACAAAACAAAGTAACACAGTAGCGATCGATATTAACAAAAATCATGGACAGATGTTGTCTCTCTCTCTTGCAAAATGGCAAAACAGCCACTGCGCTACACCACATGGGGACTGGGCTGTCCAGTCTGGTCTCTTGGGCGTTCCTTTCTTTGGCATGAAATGTTAGAGACACTTTTTTTGTTTGTTTCATGCTGATCTTTTATTTATGAGAGTAAGTCAATGCTGAATGACATTGCTCAGGTCCATGTATGAAACAACTGGCCAGGAAATGAATAAATCAAGTGTCCTGCCTTTGAATAGCACGTCAGTCCTCTAAATCCCTTGTGTGGTACCAAACCCAGGTAAGAGCATACTGCTGGTGTTATGTGTTATGGGTTTGTGCTGCACTCAGCTACATTGTGCACAATAGATAAGCACTACTTTTTTCAAGTTTCCTCAGGCTAATTTTTAATTGTTAATTTGTTCTTGTAAAGAAACTTGATTTATTTTGTTAAATTAATGCATTTTAGCTCACAACAGCGCATAGATATTTTATATTAAAAATAAATGAAAGCACTGTCTGACATTTAATAACACACTTCCTATTCTGATGGTTCAAAGCAACTCCGGGGCACAGTATGTATGTAAGCATTTTAGGTTCATGTAGAATTATTCATTCATGAGTTAGACTAAGAATAGACCTATTAAATGCCATCTCACCATATAGATGAAAATTAGGATTTTTTTTCCCCCATAATTGTCGTCACAAGGTACAAGGTCCATTCATATCGTTTTTTTATTATAATAAAATATTAGGTCACTAGAGTGGTGTATTTCTATAAACAGCACAAGAGTACATTTTTTCCATGAGTAGTAATATAAACATGTTTATTTCTATCCAAAACAAATTGTAAAAAAGTTTTTTAAAGAATTACTATGGATACCCTACCACTTTAAAGAGTCATCTGTCATTCCGCCATTGTTATGAGTCTTTCACTATAGATCGACCATTTCGACAGCTTTGATTAAATTAGAAATTCTTAATTGCGGCCTGAGAGACTAATGCTGTTCCCATAATGTTAAGGTCACCATCCGAGGTCCACTGGGTAGTGGGCTTGTTAATACCTCAACATTTTCTTAATAGTTAAGTGTGAGATTTTAATCCCCTGAGACACAGAAACATCATGTAATGACAAATGATCACATCACCCGCAAATACAACCCAGTGTCAACCCATCCTGCATTCGCTGTGCCTGGGAACAAAAATGATTGTTTAATGCTAATGGAAATTAGCTTTGGACAATCAGTCTATTGTTAGTCATGCATGTTACTTTAGGATGCTGTTAATTCGGACTGCTGTTTCACCAAAGCTCTTCTTCAGTATGCACACTTTTAATTATTTAATGAGCCTTGGGTGCTCATGCCTTTAGGCTCTTATCCACTGACATTTATAATTTCATGGAAGGTCCTTCAACAGTGTCCAAACTGAAAGGTCAACAGTTTTTTAAATGCTCATCTGAATCCCATTGGGCAGCGGGAAACTAATCGCACATTCTGGTTCAGGGGATTATAACAAAAGGTTTTAATCTTTGGTACACTAAATGCTCACAAGATTGTAGGGCAAACGAGGGAGCAGGGGCCCAACGGAGGCCCGGGCCCCTGCGTGAGCTTGTTGCAACCAACACAAATGGATGTGTTCACAGATAGGATGGCAGTGAGGGCTCATGTCCTTGTCTTTTCATCAGCAACAACTGCCTCCACATTGACTAGGTTTGAAATTCTCCATTAAAGAAAATGATTCCATTTTACAATTAAATTTATTGTTCAGCAGAATTTTTTACTTACTGGTTGTGGCATGAACCACTGCATCACAAAATCTATGAGTTGCTGGAATTGTTCATGTATAAATTTTCCTTTTTATTCTAATCTTGCCTCTGCTGCCACTTTCTATGACAAACGTAGCAGTGGAAATATACAGTATTGACCACATATGAAAGATACATGTAAAAAGAAATTACTCTGCCTCAAGACGCCCTACATGTTACATGTTATCAACATCATCAATCACTTTAGGCATCAAAACAATAACATAAAATAACACAAGCAGTACCATATGCAGGGCAAGTCCAGGTGGTTTTCTGGTGCCCTGGTTTATCATGCATATCATTTGTCCATATTAATTTTTCATCTTAAATAGGATTTAAGCATAAAAAAATTTTAAGCAGTAGGTACCTCTTGCAGAGCAGCTCAATGTGCAGAGGCACACCTCCATAAATGTGGCTTACGAGGAAATGACTGTCCAGCAGTCAAATGTGGATGAAATGTTTGACTTACTGTAAGACTTTTTATAGAGAGACCCACAGAAAGCATTTGAGGTAAAGTGAATTTTCAAAAACATTACAGGCTGGTTTCAGAAAATGATACTATCAAACTAGTCTGCGATTTTACCTTATCTTTCATTTCATTGTTTAAAATGGGGAGTGCAATAAATTATCTAAAAAAATAAACAGTTTTATGGTCTCATTTTTTTGTTTGTTTTGTGTTTTTATCCACATCAATTATTTGTTTAGGGCATTTAATTGCTGCGTTTTGGATGCCAGCTGTGATAATAATTGCAAAATGTGTATGTCTCAGTCAGTGGAGATGGAGAGGATGGATGGAGTTATTAAAGATAAATGAGCAATAATTGTGCTGCAGAGCTTGACAAGACCTCCCGGGGCTCCCTGTAGTGTTCTCCTTCACCACCTACTGTGGTTTGAGGCACACAGCACAGCATTGCTGTCATTTGCCTGTTGAAATGTGGTAAAGTTAATAAAGGTGTCTTATTATTTGCTTTAAATTGTATTCAGTAACAATGGATATGCAGTTTTCTTTATAACTTTCCAATTCAAAATGACCTGCATGTTACCTTCCTTGACAGATTTAAACTTACTTTGGGTTTTGACTTAAATTTCAGCACACTGGTATTTGCTTATTTTGCATGTGATTTATAAGTCTAGCATTGCAAAATAGCCCAGAAAACACATTTCACACGTTCGCTAATTCATACGTTGTAAAGATGAGGGAAAATGTTGGCTATCCCTTTTCAGATCACGTATACATGTGTATTTATCTTTAGTCTGCTGTTTCTCACTGATGAACATGTTGAGAAGCCATGCAATATATATGGTGTGTATGCTACAGTACGTTCATCTATTCTATATCGTTGAAAATCTGTGCTGTGAGCGTTCCAGCATCACAAGCAGAAGAAAAGATCATGCTGTGTGCTATAAACAGAGAAGTGTTAACAACAAGCTAGACAATTTGGTTTCAAAGTTTGCTTTTTCGGAGCTACATTTCTGCCCAAGTTGATTTTAAAGCTCTTCACATTCAAACATTAGTGGCAGGCATAATTTACACCTAAAGAGTTCACAGAGGCCACTCATTACCAAAAACCTTTGGTAAAAATGGTAAAATTGTCATGAAGAAGACTTCATTATACCTTTAAGTGAATGATTTAAAAAACAAAAGGGAAGATGAAGGTTTTGACCACTGTGATTGTAATAGGCATATGAGCACCCAAATTGATCTTCATTGTCTTAGAGGCCTGTCTTAGGTCAAATAATATGAAAAAAAAATGAAAGACCAAACTCATTTCCCCAAAAACAACAAGAAGAAACTCTTCTCTTTAATATAAAGTTTTTGAACCTTGACGCAAAAAATTCCCCCCACCTCATCTTCTGCCAGGTTAAATTTGTCAAAAGATGCAATATGTATAGACGTTGGTTTAAAGGTTGTTTTTTTAGTTTAAAGTTTTATTGTACATCTTGAATTCTCTTTGATGCTTCAAATGCACCAGCTAACAAAGACTATACTTCTCCTACAGGCATCTGCAGTCTGCAGCAAACTCCACTGCCTTGGCTCCCTTCCTCACCACTGGAGTTGGCTTATGGCCTTTAAATGTGTCTGGTTCTGTTAAGTTAATGGTTGCTGGGCTGGTTCTGTTGCTTGCTAGCCCAGGTCTATGTTCTGCTGTGCCACTTTCCACTAACATTCCCTGCTGGGTCTACTGCAACCTGGGCATCAAAATCTCTTCGCTATCCAAAACTCGAAGCATTTTAAAGACCAACACATGCCTTGGTGCTCTGACCTCCCAGTCCGAAACTGCTACACAACAAACAGTGCTACTGTCAGCTACAATTAGCAGCAGTTAGTACTTACTAAAACACTGCCCCTATTTGTTAGGAGTAAGAATTAAACAGGTTGGTGCTTATCGAAGCTAAAAACTTCCTTCAACTGTTGCCGTCAGCTACTACCACCTACGCTAAAACACTCTGCAGGTAAACCTGGTCCATCCGAATCAAACTTCATAAATTAGACCTTCAGAAACCCTG
>KV751326.1:2733904-2764152 GCA_001698575.1 Mola mola
GAATGTGAAAAACTGAAAACAGGAAAAAGTCAGAGGGCATCTGCTAAACAGGAATAGAATGGCAATGAATGTGTTTGAGGAAGTGGGAATGTGGCTGGAGGGAGGGATCATGATAAAATCTATTTACCTGTCTAGGTCAAACATATCTGAAGGTCAGCCTTAACCTAAATCCATTCTTACAGTGGCCAGAGCACTTATTTTAGCTGCAGCATGCAGTGCAGTCTGGCTTCTTTCCTCCAGAGGTTTCATGCTCAAATTTAGTTAGGTCCAAAAGTATGTGGAGAATAACACAATTTTTATAATTTTGCCTCTATACACCACCACAATGAAATGGCTATGAAACAATCAAGATGTGAGTGAAGTGCAGACTTTCAGCTTTGCATTGATATCTCCTCGGGCTTCATATTGATAGCTCCAGTTAAAAACCTGCCAATCCGATACCTGAAATCAACTCCAAACTTGTATCTGCTTCAATTGTCTTGAAGTAACCTGGCCATTAAATTTGCTTATTAGTCAACGCTCCAAATACATTTGATTCTTGAAAATGGATATTCTGCATAAAAGGGCTTTAATTCTTAAACAGTAATTGCCATATATTTGTGAAATCTCTTGAATTAAAGCTGAAAGTCTGCACTTCAATGACATCTTGATTGTTTTAGTTAAAATCCATTGTGGTGGCGAATGGAGGCAAAATTATAAACACTGCGTCACTCTAATTTTTCTGGAGCGTTTGAAATTACAGGTTAAATCGTCAGTGGCATCATCACTCTCACACTATAAATGAAGATCTTTCAACTTCAGTCTGGGGTTTTCTCTCTTAGATATAACTACTAATGACTGCTATCCACTGCTTGCACGGGGGATTGTAAGGAAATTTTGTTGCTAATAAAGTTTAAACCAACTTGTATGTCTTCATTTTTCAGTCTGCAAAAATTTATAAATAATATAATGACATTACAGATAATAAAATTTAACTTATAAATACAAATAGGTATGACTGAGGCCATTATAACCAAATTAAAAGTATAAAATTATTAATTAGATAATTCACTAATGAATATTAGTGTGAATGTCCTGTCGATCACTGTTTCAGAGGCTTTTGATTTGTTGTGTAAAGCTTCTTTTTCATTTTGAAGACATTTTAATGAGTTATTGCTTCCCCTGTGTTACAATTCTACAATACATCAAGTCCTGTCTATTCAGATCTGAGCTTGGTCACCTTGAAACTAGAGACGCTTGATCAACAGTCATGTCTGTCATAAACTAACTGTATGTCACTCATCTGCTAAAAGATGGGTCCTTGTCATTCCCTGTCATATATTGCTCATTGAGAGTATTTTACAAAGTTGTATCCCCATTTTGACCTGACAAACACTGGAGTTAGTATAGAACGCTCTTAAGCATGATATTTTTTGCATTTGTTTTTGTTTTGCATTTGTTTACATCTGGATTTTAACGCAGCTCTAATCAATATTTCTATGTGGGTTACATGATATTACAATATGACTGTAATGTGAAAGCTATGGTTCATTCTCAAACCAACAGAGTTTTATCGGCCAACTTGTCAGTTAGTTTAAGAGCTATAAGATATACACGGCATCTCTTTACCCGTCTTGATGTTACGTATGATGTCTTTTGAAGGTTCAGTCTCATTGTTCTCACAGGAGACATTTCCAGCTGCAGCAGGCAGCTGTAAGATTACGTTGTTAAACACTGTACAAATGCAACAGCTGAACATAAGCTTTTTCTCTTACATGAGTGAGGTTATGTAAAGATAAAAAAACTAAATGGACACTAATGTTGCTCCTTGAATTGTAGGTGTCTAAATAGGTAACTCTTTGCGAACACATTTGCTTTATCAACTTCATTGGGTCATTGACAGGTGGTTTTGCTGCTTCCTGTTGTCCACATAATTCAATTTCTGAAACTGGCAGAATTGCAGGACCAACAGCAGACTTCCCAGGATCAAAATGGATGAATCCTCTGAAGGCGACTGAGATGGACCGAGCCAAGATCTTGTGGTACTTCCAGGTCGAGACCGATAAGAAGATGGTGGCTGGTCAACCAGACATTGGTGGTCACTTAGTAGTGACAGATATAGCGATTTTGAGTGACAGAAACATCACCGGAAAGTAAATTGAGACACGGGGTCTTAAAGAGGAGCTACAGATGATATTTGGAGTTATTACAATGCTCAGAGCTGTGACCAGCAGATTCTGTCTCTGTCCAGAAGAGAACAATGAATGTCACAATGTTGTGGGGTTAAAGCATCACTTTTTAAGGACTTGTCCAGGGTGTCCCCTGCCTTCGCCCGAAGATGCTGAGATAGGCTCCAGTAATTGTCTGGTGAGTTGTGAGTTGTTGAGCTGTGCACGCTCAGTTAAGTTTATTACATTACATTACAAGTATTGTTTTCAGACAGCAATCAATATCTGGATTCCCTTCTGTTTTATTAATTTAAACAAATATATATATACTGTATAGAATGTTGACCCAGAACTGAAATGTTAATGTCTTACAGCTGCTTACAGAAATCAACAGGACTCAAGTGATTGTACACACAGAGGCGCTACACATGATGAGAATAGTTAATTATTGCTCACATGCATACATATATTATTCTGCACGGGCCTCAGCCATATATCACACTTTTGCTTTCATATTATATGCCCGCTATAATATGTTTTGTGTGTGTGTGTGTGTGTGTGTATGTGTGTGTACACATAAAGGTGCTGTCACACTTTTACATTATATCGTAATACCGTACAATGGGTTATCTGAATGATAAATTGTACTAAACCAAAACAGATTGCCTTTGTCATTTGGCAAAGCCTTTGTCTGAAATGCAGTCAATATATAATGAAACCAAACAGTGATATATGTTCATATTATTTAAGTGTCATTGTGGACCCTTGTGTCTTTGTGTGTGTGTGTGTCTTTGTCAAGCAGACAGAAAGGAAGGTCACTTGTGTCTGCCCTTGGCATTTTGCTGGGGTTAACTAACACTATACATAAATAAAATGTTTGCACACCGACAACCAGACCAGACCCTCGGACAAACACAGCTGAAGGACTTCGTAGTATTTTCTCCCCATTAACCCTAAAGCCATCAACTGCAAACGAAGACTTTACATGTGATCTGAACTTATTTTATGACTATTAAGAGTATATTAGTTCATTCCTTTGTGCATTAGAAGTACAATTGATTCAGAGGATACCGTATGAAGAGGTGAAAAATGTACGTTTTCACAATGAGACTGTTGGGTGAAGCATATTTTATTGCTTTCCTGTCTGCATGCTACATTGTGGCACATGTCAGCCATTACCAAAGTGCACACAGTCCATCTGTTTTTTTGTCTCTCTCTCGACATCTTTCTCATAAAGAGTTGGATCTCTAATGGTTTCATTGATTGTTGGGTCTTATCATTCATCACCAAAGGGTCAATGTCCTATGCTACTGCTTAAACACAAATCTCCCATCTTTGAATAAATCTCCCGGGTAGAGAAGGGGCCATCCTGAGGAAACACTTAAACCACACTAATTTATTTTGCTGTTGATACTTTAACAGTGTTCTCCATAGTTAAACATGACTCACAGCAAAGGGCATGTATGCTGTTGCCTTCTGAGATTCTGCTGGTTGTTTGTCCTCTGTTCTGTGGTTTAGGTGGTCAAGGCATCTGCAATTCCCCTACTGTCACATAGAGTAAATAAGCCTTAGCTGCTGTTTGGCCATCGTCTGACTTTTATTAATGAGCCAATCAATTCCTATTGTATCACCCTTTCAACTAAAATCCTGGCCTCACAACACTTAACAGATTGGCTGACCTGGGGTTGACCATGTGACACAGAGATGCTCCTTGGCTATTTCATTAACTTTAGCCAATAGCCATTAAATAGGTTGTGAAATAAAATCTGCCAGGAAATAAGGATGAATAAATCAGAGTTTTGCTGACGTAAACCCACTAACAAAATGGTAGCTTACCGTTGCACAATGTACACCACGTAGTCAAGGACAGGCAATCACAACAAAAGCACTGCAAATTCCAACAACACAGCTGATATCTTCCAAAAACGTCTGTATCATGGTAGCAAAATGCTTAAATAATCAAAAACCCTAAACTTCAGATAAAATACCTCTTACATGTAGTTAACCTGAAATACATTATGTGTCAAAAACTGTTGCAAACCACTATAACAATGAGCAAGCCCCAACACTTTTTGTTGTGACTTCTGTTTTGGACCCCTAGAAAGATTCAAGATCCATATCTCATGTCATATGACCAAATACAACATGTTTTATTTTCTGACTGTGCTGTCAAAATGACTACTGTGTTTTGTGTTTTTGCATGTGTTTTGTTTAATATTTCAAAACAAGTTCCCAGCCAGAGAACCAGAAACTGTTTGTGGATGAAGAAAATCACCCAACTTACCATCAGAATATAAAACTATTTACCTTTTTAGGTGAACAACTTCTTTAATTTGCAGTGTGTCAAGCTTTCTTAAGTCTCAACCTCTATCTACCTGTCTATCTATCTATCTATCTATCTCTCTATCTATCTCTCTCTCTCTCTCTCTCTATCTCTCTATCTATCTCTCTCTCTCTCTCTCTCTCTCTCACTTATGACCCAATCAAAAGAAGCTCTTCATTGCCCTCTACTGATACATGACCAATATTACAGCAAGCAGACACAGCATAGAATCAAGAGACCAAAGAGCTATTCTTTTTCAGTCATGTACAAAGTTTTATTTTTTAGGAAGAAGAAGAAGTGCAGTTACATGATGGTGTTAAACTAGGCTAATGTATCATGTAAAACCAGACAGGTCCTTTCTTTAGGTAGAAAACATGCCAGGAACTTTGTTTCTGAAAATTATGGATTGTTTGAACAGTCTCTCTCCTCTCCGTGTTTCTTTGTTAATATTAAAATGTTGAAGACGATCGGCTATGATTTGAGATGAACTGGTCATGCTTCAGATGCCCCAGTGCATCCCATGCTTTTAGTATTTTCAGTGACTAAGTCTGTAACAACTGCCCTCAGGACACACAACCAACTATGCAACACTTAAAGACGTACTTGCGCTATTTCAATTAAATCTGTTGAATGGATATTTTTAATTGGTTGATTTACAAAACAGTAGATTTTGGTGTGGGAAAAATAAGGCCATAATAATGTTGTTAAAGAATGGTTCTTGATTGCCTTGGTTGCTTCATTTAGTGCAGAAGTAAGACAGTTGCAAACAGTCTGTGTCAGGCCATCATGTGTTTCACTCACTACAACTTCAGCAGTGCACATTGTGTGATTACAATACAAAATGTAGGAGCTAATGTCCATTTGTTTCAACATGTGGCATTAAACACCTGCTTTTCTATTCCATGTGTACATCATTTGTGGACATTATTTGCCTAGAAAGATGACCCACTGAAATTAGCAATTCACATGATTGGAATTCGAGCAAAGCCCCCACAAAGAAGTAACACACCATGACTTGAAACCAGTCATGCATGCACATTTTTATCTTTTTTTCACTGCTTTTTCTGTATTTTGACAACAATGTTTGTGTTGGATTTTTTTTTGTTCTGCTTGTTTTTCACAGCTGTTGTCTGTTTTTGTAGCCTGTTCAACACTGTCCTTAAATCAACCACGTAACTTGCCATGCTGCAGGTCCACTGGTGCCGTGTCGACGAAGTACCTGCAATACTTGAAAGGGCAATACGTGCCTATTTGTCAGCAAACACCAGCGTAAATTAATGATTCTGAAAAGCAAGCATGTTTTTTCTTACTCAGCTAAAATCGCATGATTATCATATAGTACATGTTTTGGCATTATAACACCTCAAATCATTCAAAGGTAAGGCAGTTTTCAAGACTATGCTAATCATGTGATAAGATTAAGATAATCTTGCAAAAGTAACTTTCAGTGTGTTCTGAAAGTTAAAGTGGTTAGTGTAACAGGAAGTGCTAAAGTGCTCTCAGTCTCTTAAATCAATTTGATTGTTTCATGTGAATAAATGTAAAAGTGGGAGTTTGATGGAGATTCCATCACAAATAAATACAGCAAAAATTTACCAAACCGAGATAAAGAAATGTCTCTAAGCAGCTACTTTTCCGTTCATTCAAAATCTTGAATCAAGCATAAGGTCTGTTTGTGTTACATCAAAAAATGGGGGTGAGGACAATAAAATGATTTAATACTTTTACCAGCTTACTGTAACCATTCACTTAATGGCAAGCAGTTTGTATTGACATAGTCAGCAACAACAGTCGGTCAGTTGGCTACAAGGTCTCATAATCAGTCGTCTGTTGACTCCTGAAGGTCTCATCTCTTTTATCACGAGAGTCTCTGCCTGGCAGAACAGCTCCTGCTGTACTACTTCAATCCTGGCCATGGCCTCTCTTCACATGAGACCTCCCCGGTAAAGGACAGAGGTGAGGGCGCATAGAGGTCAGAGTCTGTGTCTGATTCTGCCTCTGCTATGAAAGGTCTGACCCTGGGACAGAGCGAAGGTCCAGCTGCAGCTTCAGTCCCTACTCCAGTTCCCCCTCCCAGGCCTGTAAAGAAAGAAGGCCCAAAGAAGTCCTCCTTTGCTTGGGAGATACTGAAGCCGCTGAAGGAGCGCTCCAGCTCCTCGTGGTCAACAGACGGGATAGAGAGAGATGTGTCGCTCTCCACAGCAGTGGCATCCTGCTGACACTTCTGCCTGTGGTGGCGCCTCCTTCCCCGGGAACTGCTGTCTCTGCCGCTGCCGGAAGAGAGGTCATGAGCAGGCGGAGGGGGGAGGCGAAAGAGGGTGGGGGAATGATCACCCCCGACTGGCGAAGGAGTGTTGGCCACGCTGCTGTTCCAGGCAGGCTGGCTGACGGGGTGCTGCAACTGGTGCTGCCAGGAGGTAGAGGGACGGCTCTGACTGCCAGAAGGAGTACCCATCGATCTTGGCACAGACCGACCCAATAAAGGGTCTCTCTTATCCAAAGAGCCATCAGAGCAAGGGACAACTGCAGCTGAGTATGTCTTCACCTCCTTTTCCTCCTTTAAATCATCCTCACCTTCCTTCTCCAGCTTGCATGCCTCTGGGCTGTGGTACGGTGGGGCAGGGTACGGCTCTCTGGAGTTGAAAAAGGCCTCTGTTTCAGAACGAGGGATACCCATGCGCTGCACATAGATATTCACCAGAAAATCAAGTTTCCTGTCCATACCATGCACCTGCAGGCAGACAAAAAAAATCATGAAACCCCTATTCCAAAAAAAGATGGGATGCTCTGCAACAAATGAATAAAAAACTGAAAATCCTAATCCTTTTTGACATTCGATTCAAATAAAACCAGTATAAAGAGAATGTCTTGTCTTTATTTATGCAAATACTGTACATGTAATTTTGGTTTCTGTCCAAGCAAACAGTCTCGAAAAAAGTTGGGGTTGGAGCAACGAAAGACTGGGAAAAATTGTGGGAAACTCAAAAACGCCAGATGGAAACATTCCACAACAGGGTCATTGGTAACAGATAGTATCATCATGATGCATCAAAGAAGCATCCTCAAAAGGGTTAGTGCGTCATTAAAAAGATAGATGAGGCTCAACAATTTGTGAAAAATTGCATGGGCAAGAGTTTAAGAACAATTTTTCTCAACTTGAAACTGCATTTACAGCCCATATTTTCATTAAAAGATACTACATGCAAAGCACAAGTCATAGAACAACAAAACCCAGAAACAAAACACTTGTCCAGGCCCGAGCTTATCTATGGTGGACTGAAACAGGTGTTCTTTGGTTTGTGAATCCACAATTCAAAGTTTTTATAAATCTTGGGCATTGTGTCCCTCAGGGACAGAGGAAAATAACCATCCAATTGTTTGCAGTTAGTTAAAAAGCCAGCAAATGTGAAGGGTGTGTTGTGTCCATTGCATGGGTAATTGGCACATGTGAGGGTACCATTAAGGCTGAAAGACACGCATTTCTTATTTGTACATATTTGTATGTGATTAATTTCCCCACGCTAATGTCTTGACCCTGTGTCTCATTGCCCCCCCGCCCCGTACATAAACTTTCTTCCCTTTTCCATTTGTATCCCATCATTTTTGCCCCAGTGTGAGCATTCCAGCAATCTTTTGAGTTTTCGATACCTCTGTCTGATTGTTTTGAGCATCCGTGTACTAAAGCCATTTATGTAGTAAAATGACATTGAACCTTTTTGTCGCTGTCTGCATTGTGGATACAATCTTCCTGAGTTGTATCAAGAAAGAATAGGACAGAATTACACTTTCAGAACAGCTAGTAGCGTCTTCTCTTCCCAAATGCTTAAACAAGTGTTATAAAAAGAAAATGGGATGTAATACCTTACAGTGGTAAACATGATCCTGTCCCTGTGTTCATCAGTGGCATCAAATTCAGGATATTTATTTACACAAACAATAAAGATTAAAAGATTGAACATTAAATATCTTGTCTTTGTATTGCATTCAGTTATAACGGGTTGAAAAGTGTTTTTCATTCATTCGCTCATTGCATACTGCTGTTATTGACTTTTTACATAACTTCCCTACTTCTTTGGAATTGAGGATGTACTTCAGCTGAACCCAGTGCAAACAAATTTTTGACTTTTACCTGTTTTTCCACTTTGACCAGGCGTCCCATCATGCTCTGGTCCTCTGCAGTCTCCCCATCACTTTTAGGACTTTTGCCAACTATCTGGTCAACTCTGGTGTTTGAGAAAAGTAACACTTGAGTTTTAGGAAAAGCACTGCTCTGCCACATGGGTCAAACTTTATTTGTTTAAACTTAAGGTCATGAGGCTACAATGTGAACTGAGGAGAGTATCTACATTGGTGATCATCAAACTATAAATATGTTTTAAAAGAATGGGTGATGGCCTTATGCTTGTGCTCTGGCATTTCATGAGAGGGTACTGAAGTCAGATGCACAGTGTGGATTCATGCATTATGTGATGGGGCTGTATCTGATGACACACATTGTGAAGGACCGGCAGCAGCAGGTCAAGGGCCAAAATTCATCATGCTTTTGGTGCACGTCATGCTTCATTTCCACTCTAACCTACAGGGGGAGCTCTGTGTCTTCAGTAAGTGAGCAAGCGTCTTGAACTGACCGACCCCTTTGGAGCTCATTAATGTTTTGTAAGTGGAAAAACATTCCACAGGGCGTCTCCCTTATCATTTTACTATTTACTGTATATAATCAGAGATAAGAATAAAGTGCCCCATATCCTCAAACTGTTCATCAAACACTTTTTTTGATATTATGTCATACAAAATATCTAACATTGCTTCAGTATACATTATCCAGATGAGACATAGCAATTGGCTGAGCACAAAAGGGGTTTTGCAAATCATAATGATGAGAAAGCATGTAATTGTGTTAATTTTTGGACTATGCTGTAAGGAGCACAACATTGGACTGTCATTCTCAAGGAGGTGCAGAGTATTAACCTAACCTAGGACCTTCAGTGGACTTCTTATGGCGAGGTGTTGATGGGGGAGGGGGCCCAACAATCATATCTATCCTGGCAAAGCACACAGGGACGATATGAGTGCAGTGTAAAACTGAAACAACGTGGGAACCATACCAGCTATGGAAAACATTTTTCAATATATTCCATATACACACAAACAAACACAAGACATACAGTGTGTCTGTCTTGCTTCGTGGATGAAAAGTGCATATATTTCACTGTTGGAATATATCCATTGTACGTGTTAGACCTTCAGGGGATCAAAAGAGGAGGAGTTAATTTGCCGGAGGTAAAACTGACAAAAACACAATGTGACATAAACAATAATGTCACATCTGCGATGGATTTGTGACACATTCAAAGCTGAAAGAGTAAATCATATTTAGATACATAACAGCTACAGATATAAAACTGCAGTCTGAATACAGGACATGTATGTCACAGGCAAATGTGTGTAGCCAGTGACCACAACTACTGCGCAATGACACCTATATCTACTAATATGCTCATTTTAAACCAAAATTATTCAAAGTGCATCCATGTATTATCCATATCCATGATGACATTTTGGCTTAAAGTCATTTGCTGTGAGAGAACCTCAAAAAGTGTTGGTCAGACTTAAACTGCTGCAGGTATCTGTGCTGCAAAGCAAACATGCACTTGCCTGGACTGCAGGTTCTTAATGCGAGACAGCATGTCCAGATGACCCGCAGAGTACTGCTCGATCACATCCATGACATCGTACGGCCGCAAGCTCTCTTTGAACCTTCTCTTCGACACAAGAAACTTCATGATGCTGTGGGAGGAAGCACATCTTGTCTGGACATTTTGTCTTATCAGAAAGGCATGGGTGTTACTGAGAACATTAATGCAGGTTCAGTTCTATAATAAATCTATATCAAGGCTTTAATTTTAAATATGTAATTGGAATGACATATCTCTTCTAATGTTCAAATATGTTCATAATCTCCCTCCCCCAATATATATTGGTATAAAAATTCAAATAAAAGACACTGCTATGCTAAAACAGGCAAAAACATCTGCCATAATCATTAAATGCTATTGTAATCATAACTTGGGCAGTAGACAGTAGAGAAAAGGCTCCTGCTAAATTCACTTGTACATATCCAAATAAAAGAACAAATCTCTGGGCAATTATCTGGACTTGTCTTTATTTCATTCGCTCCTATTTAAATTGGAAAATATTAGGCATTATTGTAAATAATAGTCATTTTTTAATCTGATAGGATGCAGCGTGTTCAAAATATTTTCACACTGCATGTGAACGATTCACGAAAATCTTGGGTGTAACTTCTTCTATTTTACTCAAAACAATCTAAAACTGGTGGTTTGGAGCTTCTGTTTCTCTCTTCTGGCAGTGAGCATAATTCCACATTCTCTCTCAATGTGTTTATGAGGCCATTGGCAACAACAAACAGTATTTTCAGATGCAATAGTCTGTACCCTACAGCTTATTCTGTCCCATTGTTTGCTTTTCTCCTTTGCTCTAGTCCTTGTCAAAGTGCATCACTACTTGTGAGCACCGCATCAGAATGTCTCACTAGCTTAAAAACTCTGCTTTACCCTGAAATACTTGTGCAGCATGTGTCTGGTGTATGTCAGCTTAATCAGAATTGTGTTAACTTCTTTGGCAAGGACTCGAAACTACAAGTTGCTCCTAAGAAATTTCAAAGATTCCCATAACTTTCAGTACTCTCAGTTTTACAGTACATACCTCTCTGTCAGTTAAATGAGACTTCTGGTATTTTTCACCCTAAACCCGATTTCACAGAATGACGTTTTCTTTGATAATTACTGTAGTATGGAATTTTGTCAGTCCGAGTCCAATTAGCTCGACAAGGCGCACCTACAGTGAAACATCTGGGTGTTATTGACTCAATAACAAAAATACTGTATAAATGAATGTTACTGTTTCTTGTCACTGACAGAACTCCCAGGACATAATCAGTCAACCCATGGAGCCATCAGATTTAGCCAAGTTTGCAGCTGAGTATTGGCTGACTCAGAACTAAAATAGGTTCTGGCCGGTTGATAGTTGCCAGATCTGGGCCGGACTGGGAGTGATAGACAAAGGCCTATCCTGGCTGGGACACATGGCTGGCAAACAAAACGGTGACCGCCACCCAAAAAGGTTCTGGCCTTTTGATGGCAGTGTTGGCAGCCCGATTCTGGACAGCCCTTCAACCAGGACCTCAAACAAGTGTCGCCCTGGTTTATTTCTTTTGGAAAGGCAATTGATGTCAGTCCAATGATGACACTGTCGACAACCAGTATTGGGCCAGTATATTTGATCTAATTCTGGGGTGTTATTCAACCCAAGTCTCAGCCGAGTTGGCCTTGCTGGTATTCTGCCAGTAGAAATGGCATCGTGGTTCTGAGCAGGACACAGTAAAAATACAGGCGGCAGCTGTTTGTTCAACAGAGAAAAAACTCTGCCGCTCTCCGATGTTAATAGATATAATTGATATGACACAAACAAGATGAGAGCAATGCAGGATGTTGATGACCTGAGATGAAAACGCTTTAGAGACAACCTCTATCAAAGTCTAGGTCTGCCTGCCACGTCAGCACTGCCACATGTTGGCCACTGTTCACAGGGTTGCCCGTGCTGCTCTCCAGCCACTGTTGACATGGACCCGGTCTCATCTCACCTGCTTCAGTACACCCAACTGTGGAACCCTGCACCTCTCCCTCTGTTTCAGACTCTCCTGGACCTGTACTGACACTGTCCTTTACCAATAAAGTTTGATTGATCATTCACCTGCTGTTCACCTGTTGCTAATTTTTCTTCATCAACATCTGGGCTGTTCTTCTTGTAGCCACAAACGCAATGTGATTTTTATTAATATGTTTATTGCTCCATCAGACCCTTTTTTATAAGAGGCAATTTGTGTTTTTATGTTTTTAAAAATAAGTCTTACGTGATATTTTAATATAATCTACTTTACATACTATCTTTTAATCTATATCCTTTAAATACCGGATCACAAAGCAAGAGAAAAGACCTAAACGCAATCCACATTTCTTTATTTTATGAGTAAAGTAAACTTGGAACTTGGTACTGAAGTGAATCCTTACCAAATGGCTCTTATTGTGACCCTCAAGCCGGGTGGTAAGTCTTGAGTGAGAAACTCACAGTTGCAGCTCTTATCATCACCCATTTCCTCTCCGGGGAGACTCGCCTCTACAGAGCAAAGAGTCAACTTTAAGACACACTTAAAGAACATTTTATCCGGTTCGACAGCATCCGCAGGAGACGCAAATTGGAGCTTTTAGCGTTAGAGGTGAAAAAAATTCAATTATGGAGTTGGTATCAAGCCAGTTAGCCAGTTTGTGAGAGTAGTGAGCGGGGTTGTGGAACAAAAGAAAGAAAACTAGTGCAGAATTGAAGGATAGTGCTGACGGTAATGGTGGAGCCTTTTAATGTGAAGTGCAGTCTTCCCACCACCAATTATAGTCTAGATTAGAATTGTAAGTGTCATGTTTTGTTTAGTTATAAATCCAGTCTAAGAAGTTTGAAGTGTAGTGGATAAGGGCAAAAGTGTGAGTGCCTAATAACAGCGTAACAGAAATTAGTTAGTAATCTTGCAGGGAAAGTGAGGTCTCTTCATGCAACATAAAGCAGAATTCTGGGCATTTCGTCTCTGCATTGCTTTTAGATTGTCTCGGTACATCACTTGACTTGAACCCATGATTAACTAACCTACCACATTCACTTGTTCTCCTTGACTGTCAATAGATACTATGCTAATTTAAATGGAGCTCTCAGAATCCAATGAATCCATGCGTTTTCTCAGCTAGTATCATATTTTAGTCATTGTTGTGGGGAAAAACTCCTATGAGGAAAAAACTCAAAATAGAATTGGGTTCATTTCAAGCGAACATATCTCGGCAGGTTTTAGCATGCAGGTTTGTCATAACAGTAAAGCTGACTCCTCTTATGATTATTTCCACTATATAAGCCAACCGATAAAATATTCCAATGTCTTACTTATTAAACCTTCAATTGCTGCAAAAAGAGAGAGAAGAGACATGGAAAAAATTATCATGGATTGTAGCAGGATGACTATGGCAGACCAATCAAATCCAACATGGGAAATTGTGGAGACCCCTAAATGGTTTCTGGTTCAGTCTCTCCTATACCTATGGTTAAAAAAACTGCTCATATCACAAGGCTTTACAAAATCTACATATGGTATAATGCGCATCTAGACATTAGCGTACACAACAGCCTAAACTGATCTAACCTGGAGAACTCTTCAGCCCCAAGTCTTCGTTCTGCATTTCGATCAACATTTTAACATGCCATGAAGCGGAAGAAGGAAAACAACTAATGAGAACCGATCCAAACTGTTTAACAAAAAGGCAAGGCGATGGAGAAAGAGAAGTATAACTCTTGACGGTGACAAAGTGGCCTGGATGACGTGTGAATGCAGTTTATCTGTTTAGCAACCACACGCTTCTGCCTCCCCAGAACAATGTTGAAATTTTGGCTTTAGTGTGCAGAGAAAACCTTCATCTTACATGATACTAACAAATAATTACTACCTCCAACATGGGGAATGAAGGAGAACTGGACAAAAAAAACCTTTTTAACCACTACCTATGCTCACAATGCTATTGCAAGTATCTGGTAACATGGAGTAGATCTCTACAGTGAAAATCCCAAGTGTTTTTGACTCACAAACTGTAAAAATGCTGTATAAAAGGAAACTTTCTGCTTCCTGTCACTGACTGAACCCTAAATACCATCAGTCAATTCTCCTGCTTTCCAATGTTTTCAAAGGATAAACGAATTCAAGAAGTACATTAACTCCAATTGAAATCTGTTTGTCTTTCGTAAACATCAGAAAACAGCGGCCCCTTGATGCCCCTTTATCAACTGATGGATGGTGTCTGTGGAGCTCCATCAGTGACAGGAAGCAAAAACATTGACTTTAGACATTATCTTTATGGTTACTGAGTCAAAACCACCCAGTTGTTTCACTTTAGGCATCTACTCCACATTAGCAGACACTTGTAATAACATTTTGACTGTTGTTAGTGGCAAAAAAAGTGGTTTAGTTCCAATGTTCCGTTATGCCGACGCAGTTGTTTTGTGTAGCCTTCTCAAAGTAAATGCGCAATGTGATGCTAATATACTGTTTATAGTTTAAACAGTATCAGCCACTTTTTACATTTTAATTTTAAAACCATAATTAACATATGTTGTTTCCTTATATCCATGATATTGCTCTCATGTCTATAACCAAATGTAGAAGTTCGATTTTTCCACTCTCCAATACTCTCTATGCTAAGCTATCTTAGCATCTCCTACATAACCTATTGATTATATTATTTTCCAAAATAGCAGGCTACTCTACAGACGTTGGTCATGGCGGTTTAAAAGCTGCTTCAATTTAAATATCTGTAAAATAGATCATTTTTACAACTGGTTTTTGGCTATTTAAGAAAATACTGGTAATGCCCTTTGTCAGGCCTTTCATTATTAATGTGGTCAGATGTTATTGTGTGGAGTTCCCTCACCCTCAGAGTTTTGGCGTGAGGTGCAACCCCGAGCCCTGAAGCTCTGCTTCGGGCCTCGACTCTTCTCAGTGAAGCTCCAGCTTTTGGTGACCTTGCTGGGACTTGCCTCAGCCCCATCCTCAGCTCCTGGAGACTGGGCTTTCCTTTTGGCAACAGGAGCCTTGGAAGGACTGGGAAACACTTTCTCCTTCAAGTTAGCCTTCCGACTAAAGAGAGCAAGCAACCAGAGAGGAAAGCAATTTACCTTTTATTTCATGCAGCACTGTAGTCTGTTAGTAAGTGTCTCTATGCTAGTGCTTTGTTGTTTAAAGTGTAATATGTCAAATTCAGCACTGATGTGATAGCAAATCTTACCTCAGCAGAAATGCAAAATGGGCAATTTCCTACAGCAGAAGGAGCCATGTCCACATACGAACATAGTCGAGCATTCAGTGGTTCAGGCAAGCAGCAGGAAGCAAGCATGCATGGGAAGCAAAGTGACAGCGCATGTCTCAAAAGGAAGAGCCGTAATCTCACTCTACGCCAGAGGTGAACATAAAGCGTGCAAAAAAAGTCATCATCACACTGTGTGGTCTGCCTGACACACGAGAGTTGGTCAAAGGAAACACATGGTTAGGTACTCAGCAATATGCACCTCGCCTGCCGAACAGAGGTTTATAAAGGCTGGATAGGCAAAAAAGGCAGCAAGCAAATCAACTGCATAAAGACATTGCTAAACAGAAACCATACATCAAGTGTGACAAGGTGAAAAACACGGATGTGTATTTGTCAGAGTAAGTTGTGGGCAGCCCGGCGCTTGAGTTTACATAACTGACAGAGCTGCACTACAGTATAATAAACTAGTCAGGCTTTACTGTTACTGTTGGATTCCTACACCTTTACAAGTGTTTAAGGACGGAGAGAAACAGAGGTAGGAACGTAAGGAGACACACAGACTTGCAGTGCGGTTAGTATCTGTGCAGGAACTATACCTAATAGCTCTCGGACAGCACCCGCAAAGTCTGTCTTTGTGTGCATTGTCATTACTGGAGTGGTGGGCAGTAGAGGAGACAAAAAAAAAGATAGCAAGATAGCAGTGGGTACAGTCAAAACACAGCAATGTGTGCCATAATGTGATGTCAGTAACACTTTACTGCAATCTCTTAGTCCATGAAATAAAATGAATACTTGAAAATGTTTGTCCATGTCTGGAAATAACTTGAATTTCATATTATAGTTGCACAAATTTGTGCAAATGCCTGACATAGGACTAAGTCATGCTAAAGTGTTACTACATTGTCATTAATAACACTTGCTTCTTTTATCAAAAACAGTGCGATAATAAATCAAGCAAAGCTCTCAAAGTGTTCAAAATCACTTATTCCAGAGGTGATGCTGAAAGCTAGAGAATCGAAGAACAGCTTATTGCTCAATATCTAATAAAGCGGCCAGTTGAGAGCACGGCCAGAGTGAGCTGATCTTTGAGCACCATGTCAGCAAATGCATCCGCAGACCGTTCTTGAAGGAGGCATTAACGCAGAGGCACATACATTTCTACAATAATCTCCAAAAACCACTCACACACTCCCCCAAGAAGTGCCTCAGCAGCAGCTAAGAGCAGAATTAAAGAGAAGCCAGAGGGAAGTAAAGGACAGGAAATAATCAGCTGACAGACCTGGGAGACGTTTCGGTTTGAGACTCCTTCCTGTGTGAAAAGAAGACACCAGCTTACACCAGTCCATGTATTACATGCCATCATCAACATCACCTCATGCTGAGTTGGATAAACATTGAGAAACAACCTGGAACAATCCTGCAAGAATATTATGTTGAACCACTGAATGGCAAAAGCTGACTGAGAAAAAAAAAAAAAAGGTTCTTGTGATCTAGTGCTGGCAGACAAGTGACTTTTAGCTCGAGCTTCAGAGAAGTGAGCCTTTCTTCAACAGATAATGTAGAGACCATGTTATTTACATCAGTCACCTGTTCACTTTGACTGCCCACACTGTGTTTTTTTAGACAAAACTTTCAGTTATTACTTGAACTTTAGAGTTATCAAGTTACTTTAAGCAGTTTTTGTTATATTTGTTAAAAATATATCTCTTAACATCCTGACAGTAATCAATGAATTAAAAGCAGCCTTCCTGTCTACATGGCTGCCTCCCTCACTGTGCATGACTGGAGTCTTGCACAAGACGAGGCTAGACCTACTGACATTAAAGTTGCACTATGGCCGAGAAAGTGCAGCAAAAATTGATGTCAACAATATCCATATTAATTGTGATACTATTAATATGAAGGTGGATAACTTTAGTGGGCCTCAAAAGTGAGGCTAAAACACCTTGATCGCCTCCTGGTGGTGGGCAGCAGTATGTTATCAGATAGGACATGGGCCAAACTAGAAACTCAATAAAAGTTGAACTATATTTTTGCCAAAGGTGGTTTCTCTCAGTTCTCATCACATCATTGTTAAAGTGTGATGCTATTGATATGAAACCCTGTTTAGTAAGTTCTCCAGGTTTATGGGCAGGAATTTGAAACTGCGGCTCCAACAGCCAATCAGTATCGCACAGACACTGAGATGCCAGTGCGAGGAAGGGAAGATGCATAGTCCATCTTTATTTAGGTGAATAGCTGGGTAGACTTTTTAGGTTGAATTTATTAATGTATTTATTATACCAATGAAGGAAATGAGAGCTTGGTGAATGTGGTGAACTCTGCTCGCACAGTCAGTCTCGTCAGTGAGAGCATAGTTATGTGCATTTATATATAAAATCAAGCTTTTCTCTCCCTTCACCATCCATATCGATTATCATCATCACCAGTTAAGTTGCTCCGTCTGTCATGTTCATACCTGAATGACTTGCCCTTTAGATTTCTCAGCAGGTCCAGCTGATTCAGAGGTGGAATAAGTCTGGTGGAATAAGGGGAAGACATTCCTTCAAGACAGTTTCACCTGCTGAGTGTCGAAAAGTTAAGGCTCGCCACTGGCTATTGAAAAGCTAATTCCATTTAGTTTGGCAGTTATCTATTCTGCTGGTCATCCGTTTTTAACCTCTAATTATGACCAGGATGAAACATGATACCATTTCCAAATAGGTCAGACAAGCAGCGATGTGCTTCTTTGAGACACATAAAAAGCATGAATCTGTGCTGTGAAAGTCAAGCAAAGCAGATTATTTGCTGATTCATATAGCTTGGCAGAAATGTAGGTGGCTGATTTAATAAGGTAGCTACTGGCTGTGTTTGTCTTATGAAGAGCATTTCAAAAGATCCATGTGTTACTGCCAAAGGCCGCCTCACCGTTGTCTCTCCCTGATTAAAGCATAAAGTGATCACAAGTCACACCAGTCTGTGGTTCTCCACATCAGACAGTAGTACCTGATTCAATAAGGGAAGAGGACAAACTGAGGACGCTCTGTTGTCTTATTTGTCATCTAAGCCTGGCAGTTTTAAGATAGATTGCAGGATGTGATACAGAGAAACGTTGTATTTATAGCTGAATAAAGTACAGAGTTCAGTATTATTATTTACCTGTACATTGGAACAGCTACAGTCTGCTCATAAAATTCCCAAGTGCACAGCAGGTCTGTACGAGAAAGATTGGTAGCATAAAACCTCCAAGCCCCCTGGACAGAGGATTTAAAAATAAAAAGGTCGGTATAGCTTTTGCCACGAGTACAAAACAGAAATGATCAGGTGATAAATCTGTACATTGTGTGGACGTATACCTGGATGAGGCCTGCTGCAGGGTTCCGTCTCTTCTCAAAATGTTTCTGCCTGTGTTGCTCCTGGACTTTGAGAGCAAAGCCAGAGCCCAGGATGCCCTGCACAGAGTAAAACAGAGAGCTCACAAAATGATCGGTGACCTCTACTTACATACAGACCAGAGGTTGAAATCACAACCCCACAAGGTCTCCTCCCAAACGTCACAGAACCCCTTCGACAGCAGAGACCAGCAAGCAAATCCAACACAATCTGCACCTGATTTCACAGATTTTTATTTGTCTGCAAAACCTCAGGGAAATTAATTGTGAATCCGGTAAACTGGATGCTGACAGAGGAATCCTCAGTTCATGTATCTGCGATGGGATTGAACAGGTGCTACTCAATATATATAAAAAAAAAAATCTCAGGATGTGGGCTGTCTGACTGTAACGGGCAAAGCAGACACGTTTAGCTTTCATCTGTAGCTTTAGTACCACAGAAATAACCATTAGGTAGCACAATACTTTATTGAGTGTTTGTCCATGTTCCTTTGTCAAAAGGCTTCATGACATTAAAAGCACAGGCGTAATTAATATCATTACCAAGAGCCAAACTCTGTATATACTATCACTGAGCGAGTGTTGCTGAAAAAAAAAACACCTTTCAATTCATCGCTGGTTTATTTGTAACAATTATTAGTAGTAATAACTTATTAACTGTAACTTTTACTCTTCTATTTCTTACATATTTTTTTATTTTTTTATTTTTTTGATCTTTAAATGCTTTTATGTCATTTTATGGTGTTTTTACATGTTGTGTTTAATATTTCCTCTTGTTTAAATGCTTTTAATATTTTGTAATGCACTTTAAACCGCCTTGTTGTTGAAATGTGCTATAAAAATAAACCTGCCTTGCCTAATGTAAGCCTTAACACGCAGAGAAATAATACTAACCTATAAAGATTCCGGTTACCTGGTGAAGGCAAATATTCCCTCTCCTGCCTCCTCCAAGTCATATTTGCTCTCTACAAACTCCTGGACAAAATATCTGACTCTTAATCTGCTAAATGCAACACTGTGGTCACTAGCTAGTTGCTATCAGTGTGATGCTGCTGGCGAAACTGAAACGTAAACGCTCACTGACAGATGTTAACATGTTTCATGAAGCTAAGCACAACCGCAGAGCTTTTTAATATTCTCTGTTGGTTATTCATTATGAGCATGCAGTCATTTCATTTTGCAAGAATTCTAACCTTTTTTTGAAGCTTCATGTTTAACATGTTTAATATGGATCATAATATTAATATTAATATAAATGATTGACTGCATGTAAAGATGGATGACATGAGAGCTCAGACCATCTCAGGCAGGGAGGTGGAATCTCATTACGGTGACGGCCCCATCATTGCTGCACAGACTCTGAATGATATCACCAGCCATAGATGGCAGCACTGTTATCTGGGACATACTGTGAAAGTATGTCATCCTTTGTTTTTGCATGGACCAGTGACAGTGGTATGATACAAATTAGGAAGAACCAATTTATCAAAGTCTCTCTGCTTGCCTGAATGTTTAGTCAGGGACATTAAATCTTGGGTACGCAGCAGTCAGTGTAGAATATTGATGGGCGCTGGCTATGATCTCACTTTTTTTTCCCAGTGTCAGTGGGTTTTAAGTAGTCCCTACTAGCCTTCACACTTACAGCAGGAAGAGCAAAGAAGGCCACCCCAATCATGCTGAATGTGGCAGCCAGCAAGCGTCCATTCCAAGTCTTGGGAACCTTGTCACCGTAACCAATGGTGGTGAGAGTGATCTGTTGAAAAGATTAATCAGTCACCGATTGATTTGAGAGGTGTGGTGCAGGAAATAAAACTGGGTTTACAGAATGTTGTTTTTATTTAAAGTTCAGGCTTACCAGTCCCCACCAAAGGGCATCAGCATAAGTGTCGAACTCCTCATTTGACTCCTTTTCCACTGAGTAGACCAGGAATGAAGCCAGAATGAGACACAGAAAGCCTATGTACCACGCCGTGATGAGCTCCTAGAGAGGAGACAATACAATAAACCGCAAACAATAAAGTAATAAAGTGCCATCAAAAATGCCTTACAGAGTTTGTACCCCTGTGATTTGGTAAAAACGACCATCCCATAATAACAATGGACATGATTATGTGAGGCGCATGCCCTCTGCGGCAAACAAAGCATTTCATAAATGTCTTTTATTTCCCTCGACTCTACACATGCTACACACCCTCCCTCCCTGCCTCTCACCACATTACCAACACACACTCACACAGTACATTTTCCACGGCTTATTAGTGTAAGCAAATGGTTCGCAAAGCTCGTTAAATAAAGCTGAGGGAAATATGTTTCCTCACCACGACAGTATTACTTGGAAGAGGCGAGACCGGAAACCATGTCTCACTGAAGCCGCAGAAGGGAAAAGAAAGGGCTGCAGCACTTTAAGCTTCAGCTATGATGGTTCAAAATTAATGTTATGGCTATGTCTTCATTTGTGTTTTAGTTAGACTGGAATTACAAGTGAGTCAGACTTTTCAACTTGTGACAGAAACGACAGATTCACGCACGCTGATCACAACAAGTATGTGAATGTACCTAGTAGATTAGATGAGTGATTCATCTCAAAAAGGGTACATGGTGTATTGCTAGCTTGTGGAAGAGGTATTAACCCAGCAGTGAGTGCACATTTATTTTGAAAGTGCCATCCAAGGACATAATTTCATCTGTGGATGACCGATACATTTTAACCTCACTTTTCAAAATCCGCTGGCTCTTAGGCAGCACACATCTTATTCTCGGCGGTTAATGAGGCTGTGTGCTGCCTGAGGCTACAAAAAAATGACTTCCTCCTCCTCTTCATGTTTTCAGCAGAAGTGTAAAAGGTACTAGAATATTGCATACAAGTAAAAGTACCTTTACACAAACATCACTCAACTACAAGCACTATACCAAAAATGTTCTGTTACCAGTAGAACAATGTAGACAAAAATCTTATCTGAATAAAAATATTATTGGGTGTCTGTCCCACTATAAGCAACCAAATTACCCTTTGTCCTCCTTTATTATTATTATTCAATTTAAACTCTCTGTACCACAATGACCAGTCAATTTAGCCTCTCCCGTTATAACCAATCAATACCCTCTTTGTCCCTCTATAACCTGTCAATTATACATCTTATTCCCAATATAACTGGTCTAATTGCAGCTGAGAATCCTCTGTGAGCATTTTAGCTTTTAGCATTTTCCCAAACCAGCATCACCTGTTAAACCCACACATCCATAATGTGTTTCATATATGTAGACTAAAACTGTACACTTAGATTAAATCAGTGATTGATTGCCCTAAAAGTACAATTAGTGATTTTTAATAAAACTCCAAAAATTACAATCCCAAAAATGAATAACTTCATTACAGTATCATTTAAATGGAGTTCATTACTTCTACTGTGATCCATCCATCCAACCATCCATTTTCTACCGCTTATCCTATGCAGGGTCATGGGGGGCCTGGAACTTATCTCAGTCTCACTGGGCAGAGGCGAGCTACACCCTGGACAAGTTGTCAGTTCGACTCAGGGCTGACATATAGAGACAAACAACCATTCACAACTACGGGCATCTTAGAGTGACCAATTCACCTAACCCACCCTTGCATGTTTATGTACTATGGGAGGAAGCCAGAGTACCTGGAAAGAACCCATTCAGACACAGACAAAGCTACAACACGCAAACCACACATAAAGGCCCTGACCCAGGATTCAAACCCAGGACCTTCTCATCGTGAAGCCACAGTTCTAACCCCTGCACCACTGTGCCACCCCCCTGTGATCCATTTTCCTAAAAATATAATAAGATAGTTGAGTTGAGGACAGAACTTTCTGTAGTTACGATATGTAATGTTTTTTACGTCAAATGTTTGATGGTTAAAAAATGTGGATTGAGCTGACTGTAGATGCCTCCCGCCTATTGGCCGACATGCCTGTCGCTGGCTTTGCGAGATATTTGGTAAAGCAAAGGTTGTGTGGCCAGGACTTTTTAAAATAACAGAGGAGGATGTAGAGGAGTTGGTTGCAGTGCACATCAGATTGGATTAGTTATATCTGAAGTAAAATATTCATACTAGTGTGTGCAAGAGTTTAGTGTACTTGGTTGCAGTGCACATCAGATTGGATTAGTTATATCTGAAGATACCTGTTTCAGTAAAGGAGCTCCTTGTGAACCTCTAGTGAACATAGACATATGTTAGTATGCCCACCTTGCTGTGGGCATAGACTACAGATCCGAGCAGCTTCCAGGTGCCTCCACGGCGGTCCATACGCAGCATGCGCAGGATCTGCAGGAATCTCAGACTCCTGATGGCCGAGGTGGCAAAAACGTTGCCCTGAGATCCAGCTGCCAGCACAGATACTGAGGCGATCAGCACCATGATGTCTGGAGAAAGATTGAAACACAAGCACTGAATTCTATACTAGCTGGGAAGAAGGGGAAAGTCAGAGACAGTATTTCAACCGCGACTTAATAACTCTTTGCTTTGTGCATTGAGGATCGTTTTTCTTGCAACTGAACACTTGACTCACTTAGTTTGGCGCAAGAACTATTAGTGTCAAATTTTCATTCAGGTTCCCGTGGTTACAAATCGAATTTCACCTTGTCTCGAGCATAGCCCCAAGGCAGGGACCATGTTGAAAATGACATGAAAGCTTGATAAAGACAGTTATCAAACCCTACAGGATTTGAAATGGAAGAAATGTGCGGCACTGTGCCCGTGCAACGTCCATGAGGTGATAAATGACAGCGATTAAACAACATGCTGACATCGTTTCCTCACCTATGACACAGAAAGGCTTTCTGGCAAATTTTAACCTGCCTCTCCATCCGCGGTATCGACAGCAGCAGCCGGCAGCCCATATCCTCACTATGTACTCCACTCCGAACACCACGATGGTCACAATTTCCTGTGGAACAAACCAAGATCGGGGAGTCAACCCTGTGGCCTGGATGCACTGCGTGTAGAGTACAGTATATATACGCACCAGGATGTACAAGGCACTCTCTGAACTATTTCTGAACTCTCTGATGGTGGCGAAGACTGACAGTATGAGACAGGAGAAGACCAAGAGAAAGCTGGAAGAGAGAACAACATGAAGTACGAGCTTTGTCAGTTTGTCACTGGTTGTCAAATCCTGTTTAGATATAAATTGGACATTTAATATAATTAGTGGCTTTATTTTTAATCTCAGGTTATGCAAATGCATGGATGTGTATTTTAGGTAAATTTATTGCAAATTCTTCTCAGTTAACCCACAAAATCCTTTTTTTTTTTTTTTATTCTGCAGGAACTTATTGCAAATCCTTCTCAGCTAACCCACAAAATCCTTTTTTTTTTTTTTATTCTGCAGGAAACAGAAAAATGTGCATTACAGGTCAAGGCACCTAGCAGTCCACAACATACATCCCAAGACATTATTTTGCCATTTCCTCACAATTACTTTAAGGATTAACATCAAAATACACATTGGAAATACTTACAATAATATTGCCCATATTATTTCATATCTTACCCCTGGCTGGTGTCCAAATATACACATTTTAATTGTATGTGTTCTGGTTTTGAAATATGTGCAGTCAAACCAAATATATATAACACAGATGGACAATTGGATTGTTACTGGTCAAAGCCAAATGACATTTGAGCATCAAGACCATATTCTCTTGGATAAACCGCGGACCGCTGTCATACAGACTACTAAATCAGATGAAAGCGTGATTATCCATATGGTTGGACACCATTAGGGGTGAACCGAATCTTTATGGTATTTCCACATTAGATTTAATGCACGGCTGATGGCTGTGATATCATAAAGTACCGTCTGCTAATCAAGTCCTGAAGCTTAAGTGGGTGCAGTTGGGGAAAGAATGAATAATCAGAGCTGCAGTTCCTTTGTGAGTGGAAATAAGGCAAATGGGATCCGCAGCAGCAGTAAATAAGTCAACAACTGAATAAATTAGGTATTGTTGAAACTCAAATTAACTAAATAAATCTAATCCAGTAAGATCAATAAACCTTAATAGAGTGCTGATTATCCACTAACCCATTACCTCCCATTACAGTCTAAACAACTTCTGTGGCAGTCAGTGATATTTACTGTATATCATGTTCACCCTTTTCAACTCAGGAGGACAGTTTCATGTCAGAGGAGCCTTGATATGGCTGAGACAATACCACTGATCTAACATCCAGCAGAGATCGACAAAATGCTTCTTTTAGATAAGACAGAAGTTACATGATGGGGTTTCTTAGGCTGATATAATTGAAGACATTAAAGACATTTGGGAGAAAAATCAATTCCGCAGACACACCTGTGAGACCAATCAGGCGACCGCTTTATTGCAGGAAGAGACACAGCAGGGCCGGACCTCAGGGGCTTTCTTTAGAAGAGATTCTTTTGGGAAGGAATCCAAAGCAGAGCTAATCGAGTGTGCGCCAATGAAAGCCGATACTCAGACAATGCAGCAATTCAATAGATGCAGGCGGAACCGACAGTAATCATAGCAGATTAGACTGGAAAAGGACAGCAAATGTCTTCTCAACACAAGATCAGGTGGTACACATTAAAAATCGCACCTCACAAAACGGGATATAGCGCACCAATTTACAGCATGAGACACATTGAGCACTTTAATGAAACAAGAGTTTTCAGGTTCAATTAAATAACACGTTTATCTGTAACACATACAACAGGGCCCAGAAAATCACACGCTGATAAGAACAATTATCTAAGCAAAGGTCTTATTGCAAATTTAAGAAAGACTTCATACAATCATTGCTTACTTTAACTAAAGTAGAGCAGACATTTAGGATTAATCCAGTTAAGCATTTGATTTTTTTTACTCATCACATTATAGAATAAGTGAGTGTTTAGTTTTCTTAAGCTTTTACCACAACTTTATCAGTCTTGCCTAAATCTCCTGACTGTTTTTAGATGTTTTTTTGTTTTAACAGAATTGATTTTTACTCACAACTGAGGCTCACCTGATTTCTCCTTCTCGGCTGCCTCGGTTTCTGTTTGTCATATCAAATCCCTGGCAGCGGCTGCGGGCTGCCAGCCAATCGCAGTGAAGCAGCAGAGATCGATAACTTGTAGGGCTGGTAAATATGACTCTTGATGATATTCTATATTCTTTTTCATTAGTGGTGTAAAGCCATTTGAAGGAAAAGCTAAATTTGTATGTTCAGTAGCAGTTGCACCAGCTCTGTTCATTATACTCTGTTAGGTCAGATTGAGGTCACCCTCTCCGGGTGTTAGAGTGTTTTATAGCATCTTATGCATCATTGATGGCTACAGCATTCAAGCCTTTCTTGGGAGAAGTGACTCTTCATGTGCTGAAAGACTTTTATTACGTTCTGCCTTAAGTCTATCTGCAGCTTCTCTGTGAAGTGCTGATTATTACATTTAAATCCTGAATGTCAGCTGTCTATTGGAATATGGTATACTTTTGTAAGTATGAATCATTTGTTACTCATAACATGATTCAGTTTTCTCCAGTTCAGTAAAATTAAATATCTTTCTTAACACCTACTCCATCCATTCCATCCCTTTCTCCCGCGAGTGTGAAGGTGCAGTGACATGTGAACACTGTCATTGTGTTGACTTTCACTTAAATAGCCACTGAAATAAGCTTCCAATTGATTTTGGTCTCTAAGAGAATTACAAATATCCTGTTTAGGCCCCAGCTTGGCCCATGTCTAGAGAAACGTTGCACTGGGAAGATTCTGAAGTCTGGTGCTCCTATCTCGTCATCTGTAGCCATGAGGAATATTAAGGTCAGTGAGTTGAGGAGTCAGGCACTTCACACCTTGTCATGTTCAGCACATTTGACTTTTCCTATCACCATCTGAATACCAACATTTTTATCCATACTGGAAATGTAGTGTCGGTTAGGTAATTCAACAATAATCCAGCCTTAACATAGTCATTGATACTCCTTGTTAACTACCCTACAAGTCCCAATGATGCACTATGAGACTGCACACTTTCACTGTATTAATGTGGGATTTTTCATCCAAGCATTAGCACCACGTAGTAGCCAACCAAAGTAACAAAAGCGCCTACTAGTTCTACAATAAAAGCATGCAGATCTCCTTTATTCGTGAAATACACATTAATGAAATCAATGTCGCGGGCAAAGATGCTTAATCTAATAAGGGATCAGTTTATGCACCTTTCCCTTCGCACCCTTCAGAGCACTAATGAGGACCATCAGAAGATGCCTCCATAAGCAGTCAGACCATTCAAATACAAGCTTATACGGCTTTGCCCTCATAATCAGCAGAGGGGAGCTCACACAAGTTTCATGTGAGCGGTTTCTAGAGTCTGTCAGGAAGATTCGGACAAATACATGAGAGATCTTTAAAGAATAGCCTAACAAGGGTAGAAGTAACACATTAAACATACCCATGTTACTGCAATTATAATTATTATCCTAATATTATTGAATCTTTACAGTTTTAACAACCAGCTGGAGGATCTTCTTTTTGCACACTAGGAAATATCCATGAGATCTTGAGCTTACACAGATTTTCAGCATTTTCTTACATCAGGACTGGCCCCCAGGTGGTGTTTTCCTTTTACAAAAACAACTACGTCAGCCAAATCTTAATGCCAAATCTGCCAAATCTTACTGTGTCTAATCTATACCAAACAAAATGCAAATTGATTAGGAGATCATATATTAAAAACGACACCCTAACCTGTCGCCTGCTGTGCTGCCTTTTTAATGGGTACCTCAGGGATTTGCAGTCACCTTGTTGACTAGTTATTGCACTATTGTGCACTATTACAATGGAACAGAGAAATTTGTTGGTCATATTGGGCAGATGGTTTCATTTATTGGTCATTTTAGTGACATCATACTGTAAAAACCCCCCACAACCACCACTACCTTTAGACATAATTACTAAAATGTAATGTGGTAATGTTTACTCACATACAAATTCATTCTTTACTTGTATCTAAATGCATTTTTATCAGTTTACCATCTGACTACAATCTATGCGTAGTCTAGAAACTGTGAATTTCTGGGAAAAGGGGCAATCATTTAAATCGATAACATTAAACAATTGTTTTCTTGTACAAAGTTATCAAGATTGATAAAAGTCATGCTTCTAAGCCAAATAAGACATTACATAAGTGCCTGATTAGATTAATGTAGCATTAGAACTGGAAGCAAAGGGAAATGCTGACCATTTCACTTGACGTAATGCATTTTAATTTGCAGTAGGGTTTATTAATTCATTGCCGTACCTATAATTTTCATTTTAGAGGGAGCGATTGGAGATGCCACATGTACCACCAACATAAGAGCTCTAACCGTCACAAAGACATGTAAAATGAATTTAAGGCCATCTCCTGGGGAATTCCACATCTGTACCCCAATCGAGGGCAAAAATAACATTCACCGTTATAGTTGACAGCTATGGGCAGCACACATGCACACACGCACTCACATTTCATGCCATGGGTGTTAGGACATCAGTAGAAACGTGAGTATTGATCAATTAAGCTGAAGGAACTGTTGTCGGAAGCAGAATAGGCTGCATTTCCTTCTGACCGGCAGCTAGAGAAACATCAATTTCCCCCACAGCACAACATTGCCTACCCAGACATACTCATCAGGCTAAAATTAGACTGCGACGAATTCAAGGAGAGCGAAAAGGTAAAGCGGAAATTTTTCACTGACTACAGAGCGCCTGTGCAGACCATGTGCCAACGCTGCAGAGTCCTCGCTCTGTCCTCCATGGAATGTTTCAGGGTGATGCCGACTCTGGGTTACTCATCTAGAGTAATGTTGAATAGTAATAATTCATTTCATCATCTATTTCATGCACAACATAAAAAAGTAGAGTTAAAATGAATCAAAAAGAGAACAAGAAAACAGCGTACAGACTGAAATAATGCTTCTTGTTAAAATCATTTCATAAACAATGGAATTCTGCTCAATTCAAAAGCAATTTAAGTGAGTTTTTATGTAGATAAACTGTAAAATGTAATTGTTTGGATTGTAAAAGAAACAACTATTTGACACTTTGCCACAGTACCTATCTACATGATATTTTTGAAACATCAGTTAATTAAATTACACTCTGATCTGGTGAAATATTGAATATGACACCCGATATGATGGGGAAAGTACACAAAGAGCCCTTTTAAATGGGATATTGATTATTTTTAAAACCTGAAATTACAGACGCCAATTAAGGAAACAGGCAGCAACACAACACATACAACAGAATGTCACTTGGCATGGGTCAACTGTGTCTTATTGACATAAAGGAATATTAGAATCGCTTCCCTTTATAGGTCCGAGATATTGTCTTTTTAGTTGGGGTTTGGGTCTTCAACAACCTCTGATGGATATATCTTATTATTTCCATTGTAAAACAAGTGCAGTATCAAAAATGTACGCCGGGCAGTAATGGAACGTGACAAAATATTTTAATTTACGTGCCGTACTTAAGTACAGTTTTAATGTACTTGTATTCTAATTGAGGATTTCTATTTTCTGATTTTTTCATTTTTGGGGGGAACTATTGTACTTTCATTTGACTACATTAATCCATTTTGAGAATAAATGCTGCATCAAAGTAGCACATTTATAATTTAGGACAATTTAGCATAAGATCCTGATTCTAATAACGAGAAAAAGGCTGAATCTTGGATCTGACAATTAACTTGGACGGCAATCAGTATACATTATAGTGCATAAATACAAAATACGAAATTTATTTAATTTACTTAACTTTCCTCCATTTGATGAAATTTGTTCAATTTAATCGTATTTAACTGTAATTTTATATATTGGCTTGCTTAATGCTTATTCCTTTCTATTGTTATTCATGGTGTATTTAATTGCCTTTTTTCTCTTCAGTGCTTGTTTATACTAGTGATGTTTCATTCCCATTCAACAGTTACCTTTTTTCTCTCTAGATTGGATAAAAATATAATATAATTAAGAAAAAGCAACAGGCGAGTCCAATTCTGGGGGACACGCTAGTAGTAGTAATTAGCCCAACTTGTTTGTTGGGCCAGAGCCAGAAAGTTCTGAGGCTAAGGATGGCTCAGAGACTTCCCTCAGTGGAACAGTGTATTGCTTTGCTGGTCCTCTCACCAGACGAGGCACTAAAAGATAGGGCCCACTGTCCCAGGCCACAATGCCGCATCACTAATAGCCTGTTTTCAAAGGCTTATGATATGGCTGGTCGGATGGTGTGCATCGGAAACTCTCCTTCTCGCCCAATCCCAAATTTTACAGCCAGAACATGAAGGGAAGGAGTTACTGGACATGAATGAGGCAGCACTTCATGCTTTTGGGGTTATGTCCAGGGAACTTGGTCACTTGATTTTCAATGTCTATATCTATATCCAATGATTGTAGGGAGACACTGAGGAAACATCCCTTTGTGCCCGGCCAGTTGTTCGAACCAGAGGCAGAAAAGGCACTAGAGCGCAAGAATCAGTCAAGGCAAACTTCA
>KV751326.1:2764164-2814899 GCA_001698575.1 Mola mola
GCCCTCGGGACCTGCTACGTTCACAGTCTAAATCACACACACTCCTGGCAACACAGTCAGGGGCTGCTGCAGGCAGTTGGCTTCAGCCCAGAGGTAAACATCCACCGAGCCAACCCCAGCAGGCACAGGGCCACAACCAGCACCCTCCCAAGCCAAAATAAACCTGACACTACTAGTATGAGTCATCCACTACGTTTACTGCCACTGGCAGGCAGGAAAGAATGAAACAGAATGGAAGTTACAAATGTAAATATGGTTCTGTGAATTCCCGGATGACTGCCAGTCATTCTGATCACTTGGAATCTTTTACGATGAGAAGATTCTGAAAGACCAGATGTAGGCTACCTCGTGGTATTTATAGCGTGAATGTGCAGGTAGCCTATACATCACACCCGTGACTTTGTTTACATTATGATTTCGACCTGTGCGAAGCACGAGGAGACATCTCCACTACCAATACTGCCACTGGGAGTCAACCAGGAAGACAGAACAGAACCATAGTTACATTTGTAACTTTCCTTAAGTAGGGACTGACAGATGCCCCTCTGAACATAGAGATGATGCCCACCACACTGTCAGCCAGGGGTCATTAGGTAAGTCATATGATAGTGCGCTGATGTGTACATTTTAAGACTCGTCCAGTAGTAATAGAATATTTGTATATATTTGTATAACCTTACTTCGGTAAGGTTAGCAGAACTTTAAATATGCCCTTGTCCAGGAACAATGAAGCCTTTTAGTGCAATTATCTATGCCAAGGAGGTCATGTTTGTCAGGGTCCAGTAGTGTTGTGTCTGTCTGTTAGGATCATACTGTGTTTCCTGTTTTATTTTGAAATTTTGATTGTGTCTTAGTTCCTATGTGCTGTCAAGTCTTCTCCCTCAGGCATGTGTGATTGCTTCTCCTTCCTAATGTGTTTCACCTGTGTCTAATTGTCTACCCCCTCCTTGTGTATCCCTGTGTTACTGAGTTTCTCATGTCTCCTTAAACTGTACCTCTGCTTAATAATCTGATCTCCCGGTGTTGACCCATTTTCCGAGCTTTGATTAAAAACCTCCCTTTGTGTCTCGACATTTTGAATCCTGCAGAGTCTGTATCTGATAATGTTATTCCCAGCATTTGCAGAATGTCACTGAAAGGTCAAAAAGCATGTTTTTTTTGGCCATAACACCAGAAAGAATTGATAAAAAGAGGTCAAACTGGTATCATTTCGTAGCTGACAGTACTGGCTACAATTTAAAAAATTAATTTGGGACTTTCAAGGTCAAAGGTCAAGGTCACTGAAAGGTCAAAAAACATTTTTTGGACATAACTCTTGAATTACTTGACAGACACCATACAAAGGTGTAAATGGTGTCATTTTGTAGCTATGTCACACATCAGGTGGGGCTCACAATGTGCTCTTTTTCACTCTAAATGATGATGACCGTGATTTAAAACAAACAAAAAAAAATCACATCTAGGAATGACCAAAACTAAAAAAAATAATATCACAGTCCGGAATAAAGCTAAAATATCTGCAGGTCTACTGACACGCAGGAACCGTTGTTTGGCGTTGGCAGAGATCTGTGCCCTAGCTTTTCAAGAACGATAGCAGCTGTAGCTACAATTCACATCAATATGATGATTGATTGATTAAAAAAAAAGTATAGTGTACATCAGTAGCGTCAGTAGTGACTCAGTAAAGTCATTTTGCTTGGAGTCACATCAATATGATGATTGATTGATTAAAAAAAAAAAGTATAGTGTACAGCAGTAGCGTCAGTAGTGACTCAGTAAAGTCATTTTGCTTGGATTATTTATCAAAAATGTGCTAATCTTAACTAACATTAGCTACTGGGTGCTCCAGTCACATTAAGTGTTTGCATTTGGCCGATTGTTTTATGTCAACATCATGACACACAACATCGTTAAATACAAGAACATCCTTTCAGTCACAGAGTGCCGCAACCTGTCTGTTCCTTAGCCACCACAATTATATATCACATCTCAGCCGTCCTCTCCTTACTTCTTACTGACTTAGTTAGCCTTCAGCTCTGCAATACGGTGAATGGACCTGAACAGTGTCCTCCATCTATCTGTAGCAAAGTATAACTGAGCATTTATTTTGTGTTGGTGATCACTTTCTCTTTGCCGTCTGTCTCACCATTAGTCCTCTGTTCCATTTTGGTGCAGAAGTGACACATTCTAGTCCGGAATAAAGCTAAAATATCTGCAGGTCTACTGACACGCAGGAACCGTTGTTTGGCGTTGGCAGAGATCTGTGCCCTAGCTTTTCAAGAACGATAGCAGCTGTAGCTACAATTCACATCAATATGATGATTGATTGATTAAAAAAAAAGTATAGTGTACAGCAGTAGCGTCAGTAGTGACTCAGTAAAGTCATTTTGCTTGGATTATTTATCAAAAATGTGCTAATCTTAACTAACATTAGCTACTGGGTGCTCCAGTCACATTAAGTGTTTGCATTTGGCCGATTGTTTTATGTCAACATCATGACACACAACATCGTTAAATACAAGAACATCCTTTCAGTCACAGAGTGCCGCAACCTGTCTGTTCCTTAGCCACCACAATTATATATCACATCTCAGCCGTCCTCTCCTTACTTCTTACTGACTTAGTTAGCCTTCAGCTCTGCAATACGGTGAATGGACCTGAACAGTGTCCTCCATCTATCTGTAGCAAAGTATAACTGAGCATTTATTTTGTGTTGGTGATCACTTTCTCTTTGCCGTCTGTCTCACCATTAGTCCTCTGTTCCATTTTGGTGCAGAAGTGACACATTCTGTCTCGTCACAGCTGGAGGGGACTTTCAATTTCCTCACGCAGCCGGTGCCTCCTGCCCGCCAACACACAGTAATGGGGCACCTCTCGAGACCACATCAGTGAAGACATCAAAATCCTCATCTCTGTAACATTGCAGGAACACATCCCTGCTTGGATGGAGTATAGGATGTCTTTTTTTTAATGTCCTATTGAAGTCTTTGTGTCAGCAAAGAACAGAGAAACACAAGAAGGAGCCTTTGCTATAGAAGTTGCTTTCAGATTTCCCTCTTATTCAACATTCATTTGCACAAACCGCTGTAGATGTAGATCCACAGGAATACCCTTGACTGTTGATCACTGTGGCACTCCCCTTTAACGTGCTGGGCCAACCACAGAACACAAGGGGAGGGGAGGCCTAGGTCTCATAGAGTGAGATAGCAAAAAATTGAGAGGAAGTGAGGAAGAGAGTGAACTGGATATAGGTGCTCATGTTCCATGCATTGATTACTTACGTGTGCATTACATACAAGCCGGATGAAGCACACACGTGCCAAACATTTCAGGAGGATGCCAGTCTTACTGTTTGTAAGATGATGAATGAAGGAAAACAGGAAAAAGTTGACTGAGGTCTCCATATGATAAGTTTTCTAGGTCATCTGCCTGGTAGAGTTGGGAAGTTAAAAGAATTGGGGTGACTATGAATAATGTATAGAGCTGACAAATGGAACAGAGCTGTGTGGTTACTCATTGCAGATGCTCGCCAGCAAGCTGGATGGTATATTTTCAACTTTTTGCTCCCATTCGAATCACAATTTTTTTGAATTAAAGTAGAATTGCGTTGCTGATTTACTACACGCTCTTATGTAATTTTATGCAGCAGACCCTTTTCCAACCAGGTTGTTTGTAATATGTCTTCCAAGAGCAAAACATCCTTGCTGGCTTCACCGGATTCAGCAATGAAAATCGCACTACCTCCTGCAAGCAACACTGGTCAACAAAGATCTCCCAAAAAAAGCAAAACGAAGAGTAAAAGACTGATCTTTAGCTGGTTGCTGTACTATTCAGTTAATAAGCATCTCAAAGGCCTGTGTGGATCAGCATGAGTGTGTGTGTGGGCACAGGCTTTCTTCTGCGCACCCAGACGTCTCCTGGGGGGGGGGTCGATATGCTGCTCACAGTGAATTCCTGAATAGCGTGGCTCTCTCCGTTCCTCAGTACCGAGAGTGCAGTAATATTTTACTAACTCAGAAGGATTCAGGCAGGGCTGGAGATAAGCCGTCCGCTCATTTTGGAGTCGAGAGCTCTCGTCTGTAGGCAAGCAGACTGATATTAGCCAAGTTTGGACCCTGACTGAACTTGTTCAAACAGTTGAATGACCGATAGCAGACAAACAATCAAGTCTGGAGCTTGAAGATGTGAGTGGGGTTAACTGAAACGTTGCTTCTCGTTGCATTCTGGGAAATGTAGTGCCTTAGTGTGTACTTTGCCTCTACTGAACAGACGCTGAACAGTCTGATGTCAGTGTCCTAAGTTTTGCTTGCTGACAATAGATCTCTCTCTCACATACACACACAGGCCCGCACGCTCTTAGACTGTCTGGTTGCCAGCTGTATCATCTGTTTTTACCTGCGTGTGCGTGTCCACATGCATGTGCAGAACCGGACCGCGTGGTTAATTAGTGAGAGTAGTGACGCCCCGCCGATGAGCACATGTCTGCGTTCACAGACTGCAGGCGTCACCAGGGAAAAGACGTTAAAGACAGACACGTCAGTGTGACATGTGTGCATGAGATGCATTATTGAGAGTTGTAGCAGGAGTTCTGCGGGTGAAGTGACACCTTCCTGTGATCAGGATCAGGCACCGGCACCATGCAGACCTGTGATACGCCATCTGATCGGTGTGGCAGCAGCACAAAATCAAACCCCTCCCAAAAAAAAAAAAGGGAAAAAAAGCAAAGAAAATGCCGGCACAGTAACAGCATGTCTTATTGTTTTTTATTGTCTTTAAAAAGGCCACGGTGACAGTGAGCATCACTTACACATAAGCGTGGTAGACGAACGCCCATCCCCGCGGTCTTTCCAGCGCATTATACAGGAAATTCTGCAGTTTCCGATAGCTGGCGTTTTTCTTCGACGGTCCGGGTCTGCCGGCGGAGATGCTGGACCTCGGTCTGCAGAGGATGCTGCTCCGCTTGCTGCCTTCCGGGCCCGCTATGAGCAGCGCCCCATCCCTGTTGGACTCGGGAGCCCCGGGGTCCAGTCCCACAAACCCGACTTTGTGCTTCTTCTCTCCGTCCTGAGCTGGGTAGACCCCGCCGTTCAGGGACCTCCGCCCCATCCTAAAGCCGAGACCACTCTGACGACGAGCTGTCCGTGCCCCTGCCGCGGGGATGCATCACCGGCGCTGAGGGGTGTGTGCTGCTGCTGCTGCTGCTGCTGGTGCTGATGGTGCTGATGGTGCTGAGCGTAGTCGGTGTCGGTCCCCCCCCCCCGACAACACCAACTGCAAATGACCGTGCGAAAAGTGCACCGTGTGAGCTTTCCCTTCACTCGCTTCCCGTCATTTGGAGACACATGATTTTCTCTCCGGTTTAATCACGCTGCCCATCAGCAGTCATCTGCGATCATTTAACCCACCCTGCCTCTTGGTAAAACATCACATATTATCCATCAGGAGGGGAGAATCTGTCCTTAGATAACATCACATCCTCACTACTTGAGTCCAGCAGAGAGGATGCAAAGGAGGCTTTGATTTGATGCTTCGTGGAATATTCATATCTGCTGGTTTCTTCACTGAGGGTCTCAGACACCTAAAACTGCGTCAAGCTTTGCTTTGGAGATGTGCTTCTCTCTGAGTGAGCACACACAAAACCTGAAAACATCACACATGAAAAGATACACATCAGCAAGTCCATCACCCAGAGCTGTGTGTCCTAGGTGAGTTCAATCTCTCCACAATAAGCATCAGATCAGCCAGAAACCAGGGCACAGGCAAAGAGCAACTTAAAGCAATGTTATTGGTAAATGGAGTGACAAGAGAAACCACTTCAGTCTTCAGGAGCACTTAGTCACAGCTCGCTGACATGTCGTGCGCGGGCAGGACGCCTCGTTCACATGAAACTGCAGTTGAACACAGTCGACCAAAAGCGACAGAAGCACCCGGCAACATCGGTTATTCAGTGGAAAAAAATCAAACCAAAACGCTGTACCGTGAGCATTTTATTTACTATCTTGTTAAGGTTGCATTTACAATTATAATTTTAGAAAGATTCAACAAAATGCTTTGTACAGTTATTTTCAAGCAACATAAAATTGCAAATAAAGTATATACAAAAACATTAGAATAATGTAAATAAATGTGTAATCAGTGACATGTTTGCTCGTCCGGCTACACCAACATGCTGCAGTCACGGTGACACTGGTGACACACGATTGAAACCAAACATTGGAAAGTCCTCTTGCTTTCTGAGTTTATATGATCCATGGCTGCAAGTCAAATTTGATAAGGGAAATTATAATAATGCAGAGGTCCACAGAAGGAATGGAAAGTTACAGTGGCCATGCTCGTGCTGAGGAACGTGTGGGGACTACTCCAACACCTCGTTTGGAACCCGACTGCTTTTAAATAAATAAAAAGGACTAAGTGATCTGCCTAATGAATGCAGCATGTCAAGACAGACTCTAAAACTGCACGTCAAACATTTTCAACTGCCAAAAACGGAAAAGTTGTCAGTCAGGTTACGCTCAGCAAAGGCAAGCTGTTTCTCCTAAATTGCACCATCAAGAATAGAAAATGTTTCACGTACTACATAACCTCCACCAAAAATAAGACATTTGAACTTATAGCACTGCTCTGCTGCTGTGAGACACCTTCTATCTTCTGCTCTGACAGTGTTACAGCTTGTATGTACAAGAAATTAAAAATCTTCAGTAAAATAATATTACCGTGCTTCAGTCCAGAAATGATCCCTTTGTTTACAAACAGCACTTTATGCTAACGCTGCAACTTGAATGAACAAATAATCAGGTTTATTTTTATACCTACAGTAAAAACAATAGTTCCTTGACTATGTAAGAAGCAATTTAAAAAATAATTTCTTTGTTAACAGAATGCAACTCTTCAACTTGCACACATGAATTAATATATTAATAATTTAACAACCTGGTGACTTGGCCGTGCATTGACAGCCTTGTATAGTTTGCTTTAGCTTCCTCTGTTCTGATTTTAATTAGCTAGCTTCTGCCCGTCCTCCATCCCTTGCTCTCCCTGAATGTGACACTTCCTGACATGATAAAAGTCCATACATATAAATAAAAAACACAAGCAGTTATATCTAAAACAATGGCATGCCATTGGTCCTTTGAATACAGTTCAATACTTAGGCTGGAATGCTCGTAGATTCTTTAATACCTGATATAGTCAAAAAGGGATGAGGGCTAAAAATGCTCCTTCCGGACATAAATAAATAACTATCCTTCATATAGTGCAGTAATACAGTACTCACACTAAACCTACAGTAATTGCACAGAAACCACAAACAAAGCAAACATACATAAATACCAGGGTATTCCCAGGTATTTTACTTCACTTGGGGGTCCAAACACTGAGCCCTGGGGAACACCAGACAAAACTTTGAAAGGGACAGCTCTCCGGAGTTGCAGTCCAAGGCAAAATGGAGAACATCTGCATTTAGGATGACAGTTAGCTACAGGTAGTTTGGTTAATCCAGTTAATAATACAGGCTCCGTTATGAGCGTAATCAATGTGGATGTCTTCTTAATGAGGCCTTAAGCTGGCGTCTCCCTTTCACTTGTATAAAAAAATATTTTTTGCACCAGTTTACAAGTCATTCATGTCAGGTTTGCTGAGAGAGCCAGCCAAACCAATAATGCTTCTGTCTGGAAGGTTTCCCAGTACAACACAACATGTCGCAATAGTCTCACTGGAGGGGCTCCCTGTAGGTCCTTTGTACATTCTCACTGGGGCTGTATGGTATCCACTGTGGAGTGATCCCTGTGTGACTGGGGCAGGGACTGGGAAGGCAGGGGCCAAGGGTCTTTCCACTGGCAGTGTCTCTTGGAAAGAAAGCAGTCAGACTTTTGTTATTGTAATATCTCATATTGTCTTGGATGAGTTATCTGAAGTGGCGCTTTTCTTAGAGCTCCCCATCTGAGGGCGGCAAGCAAAGCTTGAAGAGCCTGTTGACAAAGAAAGACTTCAGATGAAGGGAACGTTCTTCACCTAAAACCATAAATTGCACAACATACTGAAGGCATGGAAAAGGGTGTCCTGAAGTAGCTTTATACGGTACCTTGGGAATGACTGAGGCATCACGTCCATTACTTTGAGATTTTTAGCTGAAAGCTCAACTCTTGCACCCTGGTACAACAGAAAACAAACGTTTCAAGCTCTGCGGTGGCCATTTAAGCGTTTACTCAAGCTAAGCAGTGCTCTTACTTTGTATTAAATGAGTGGCTCAACCAACAATGTCTGGAACATTTAACCTTTTATTGTTTATTATTATTTTCATTTATGGAATGCTCTTGTCAAAGAAAATTATTCTAAGCAAACTGTATTTAAAAATACTTTTCATTTCACCCAGAAGTCTTCTGAGTGCTACTCTGTAGGGTCATCTATAGGAGTGCTCTTGTAGTGTGTGAAGAACTGGAAAGGTTTGAGTCGGTAGGTGGTCACTTCAATCAAAACAGGCCTCGGCTTTCATTACCCTTGTGTGGCCAAATGTCAAAGCCGACTTCTTCAGCTTGGGTTCCTCATCTTACGAAAGTAAGGTACTTGATCTTTTATTGATTAAATTGTGTTTGTTTAACCACATTAGTAAAGGGCAAAATGTTAAAATATGCGATATGTTTACCACAGTTTTATTTTGATAACTTGTGCATATGTTTCATATTTATTATTGCTAACCTGACCAATGAGCCTGTCTTTAAAGTGATGCTAGAAAAGTAAGTAGAGCTTCAAAGTCATGTTCTGGAGACTTTATGGCCTCAGAACAAGCTGTTCTATTTGACAAATTGAGACTAAGAACAGATATTTTTACTGCATCAAGTATCAAATTTAGAATCTCTATATTAGTGTGCACTCGTGCATCTCAAAATAGAATATTGTGATTTTTCATCAGTCATTGTAGAATGTGAATATTTAATATATTCTAGACTCATTGCAAACTAAAATGTTTCAAGCATTTCACTCTTAATTTTGATAATTATGGCCTACAGATCAAAAAAAAAAAAACCAACATACGCATTTCACTGTAACTGTATGAGCCACAATCATTCAATTTCAAACTAAGACTTGAAATATTTCACTTTGTGTGAAATTAATATAGAATATGTGACAGTGTAACTTTTTGAATTAAAATTTTGAAAAAAAACAACTAACTGCACTTTATTGGGGAGGATATGAAACCGTCTGTACTGGACCTCAGTTGGAGGTCACATGCACCTAATTTTTACCTGTTTGCGCATTATATCCACGGTTTGCATGATGCAGCGCGGAATGAGACCGTGGTTCCTGGCTAAAATCATTGCCTGCTCCAGAGTCACGTTCAGTGTACATCTGCAAAAAAAACCAACAAAGGCAAACGGTGAGCGCTGTGTGGACCTGCTGGACATCTCTCTGAAGAAATGAATCTGGACAACGAGGCCCGGCTGCACTTGGGATGTTCAGCGGTGCATATCATCCGCTCTGTACTGTTAATCTTTATTCCAGCGGACAGTCTAGTCGCTTCTACACGACCGGTATAATAATATTGCCAGGCTGACCTCTGCATGCCTGTGCCACACATGGTGATGTGGCAGGCTCCCAGGCGGTTACACAGCTCAGATGACACACACAACACGCTGACACCCGACGGGTGGCCCTGGGTGTTCGGGCGCACGTTGACATAGGATTGCATGAGCCGGCAGAGGTCGTCCAGTGTGTTGAGGGGTCGCAGCAGCTGTGAAGAGGAGACAGTGGAGTAGAATAAGTGACTTGTTAAGGTGGCAGAAATACAGAGAAACCATTTAAAAAAACAGCAAGTTTAATTGCTTTGCAGACTCTATATTGAAACTACTGCTTATTGTTTTAATCACTGGAATCTATTTGAGCTATGGTCAGTTTAGGACACTAATGTCTTCTGGTTCAAATGGAAACACTTCATAATATAGGAGTGATAAGGTTAGTTGGAGTTAATGGATGAATCTTAACGAGCTAGTGGGGGTTTCCAGTGGAGGGAACGGGACACCGGGGCATCTTACTTTTGAAATGCTTGGCTGAAGGTCTCTAACTTCAAGGCCCAGTATCTGTGCTTGCATTTACATTCAGTCACAACATTATATATAAAACGGACTTATGTTACAAGAAGAGAATATATGTTATGTGATAAAAGACCATATAGACTGCATTTTCCACAAGAAAAGCTTCAGAATATGTGTATATTTACCTGGTCTATCTTCATTGCTGTGGTGTTGGAGTCTGTAGGGAGATTGGACTTCTCCAAATAGAAAGCCCTGTCAGGACAAAAAAAACATATCTATTTCAGTTTAAAAAACTCTCCAGCTTCTTTCGGAAACCTATGGATTTCGTATCTCCTCTGACTCACGCTGTGTGAGAGCTGACTCATTTAGCGTCAACAGCACTTCACTTAGAATCTGCATTTGCTACACTCCATGCTTCATTTATTGATACATGGGTCATTTTGTGGGAATTATCGTGCATCGGAAGTCATGACCAACTGGCAAATAAAAAGTGTTGATCTCTCAGTCTTTATGAATGCTGCATGTAAAATTCAACATCTAAATACACATGGGATTTTTACTCTAAACCCATTTACACAGAAAAAAAAAAAAAGTTAGATCTATATAAATGACACAGTTCTCACCCTGAAAAATTTTAGACCTTTGGTGGGTGACACAGTTTATGATTGTTTGGTACCACCATGGGGTGAACTACATCCTGATTGCTAGTTAGTAAGCAACAGGAAGGCAGTGCTAAGCTTACTGTACCTGAGTCTGCGGTAGTAAATCTTGACCTTCTCTAGTGAGACAGCATTGGTGTGCTGCTGGGACTCCTCCATGGCTGCATAATCCTGCTGCGATACTCCTTCTGGACGATCCAGTGCTGCATAAAACAGGCAGGAGGCATTTAGATGATTAGACCCTCTTTAACTCTCCCCTCTTCACACTTCCTCACTATCCCTGAAACTAACATCAACATAATCTTATTGTAAACTCCAAACACCAAATCCAAATTGGGCAAACGGTAACAATAATCCTAAACTTGTCTAGAAAATAGTTATTTGAAAAAGTGGAGATTGCCCTAAATCTCGTACATTATAGTTTTATTTTAGTTTGTTTTTTTTAATATGAGGACATACGGTGCTCACAGAAATGGCTTCACAAACCTCAGCATTTACAATATCACAAGGTGCCCGGTAACCTGCAGTACAGACTACTTCCAGTGGGTGGCAATGTTCATCCACAGAGCTCCACTGCTCAATGGTTTGTGAGAAAGATCCACATGAGTGCAACAGAAGCTCCCACGTACTTCATTGGGTTACTGGCCCTTGTCTGTGAAAAATTAATGGCTATGTGGCAGACAGGCTTGATGCATAATGCTATCCATCCATGCTAGGTCAACTGCGAAGGAGAACCTGGAGGCAGAGCGTTTTTAAAGGCCAACAAAGGCATCGGTCTAACCTGGATGACAGGCTGCACTGAGTTTAAGGAACAGTTACACTATAAATCACTTCTATGTGACAACTTTCTTTCTTCAACGTAAATTCTGTATAAAACAATTTATTTGGTAATCGCATATTGTATTTTAAAGGAACACCACTAGGCTGCATGTGCCGTGGTTGAGGTTTACTATACCCATTGATCTACACCCTCCAGTTCGCCTGTCCAGTCTTACCTCGGGTGAAGAGGACTGTCTGGAGCTTGAGGCTGCCTCCATTTTGCAACCGACTGGGCAGCTCACAGAAGTGACAGCTGTCCAGGTACAGGGTGACTCTCAGGGCCTGGCGGCTGCCCTCCACCTGGTAACAAACTGGTGTGTCTGCAACATACGTACGCAGGGGAGACATTAACAAGTTTACTATTATATCTTTCAGCTCAACAATGAAAGTGCAGTATAAAAATTAGACACAGGCAAGTACCTTTAGAAATTTAGCTATGGACGTCTACAGAGTAAACAGCAAATCATTTGTGTAGTTTAAACCATTTACAGTACATCAACACAGACAGAGAGTTATAACACAAACATAATGTCATGTCAATAAGCTTTGCTTTATTGTAGTAGCAGCTGGCAAATACACAGGTGGAATTTGAACACATTCTAAAAGAATTAAAGACATCCATTCATTTAAGGCCATGACATGGACTATTTAGCTATTCATATCAATGTCTGCCACACTTTTTATGCTTTGTTCTTTTTCTGACTGTGGCACACGGGCACTTCACAGAAAATGGAAAAGATGACCTTTTCCTGAGTGACCTGGAGGGTCAGTGCTCTTTCCTAGAGAACCCATAATGCCATAATGCTGCAGAACTGGCAGTGATGCTTCAAAGTGAACTCACGGGACTCAAGCTCTGTGCTGCTTATACAACAGGATCCTACCTAAAGTGTAGCTCCCAGCTTGCTAAAGATGCTATTAGCAAATCAATAGCGTTGCCACAAAAAGCTTCGGTATGCACTACAGCAGCTGATGTCATACATGTGCAAATACCCTCTGCTGCTGAGTGTCTGTCTATAATGGCATATCCCTGCTTCATTCATAGCTTTGCCTCCTAAAACTGGAAAATGCATGTTGTGTTTATCCTTGAGCCTCTATCTCTGCCGGCCATCTGAGGCAATAAAAAAGAACTTTGTCAGGAAGCACAAGAGAAACTGGATACTGATGTTACTAAAAGCACACACATACTCAGATCTTTTACCACACTTTAGTCAAAATGCTAAAGTGCACACACTATGAACAACCTGGGATGCTTATTCTCCAATAGAATGAGAAAACAAAATCTTCCAAAAGGTTAATTTCTCTACTGCATTGCATGCTGCATTTGGTCCAAGAATATTAGATATGGGTATTATAATGTGTACTATTTTTATGTAAATCTGTATTCTTCCACATATACTTTATAGATTAGTATGACACGGATCATGTTCACCTCAGAGCTTTAAATAAAGCTCATCACAGCTTGTCAGGAGGGCATCACCTCATCTGTAATACAAGGACGACTAGGATGAGGCTCTGCCCTTGTTTAACATGATTTATGGAGCCATTATTGTGTTGTTGTAGCTCCCTATTCAGTCACTCTCCACTCCAAAGAAAATTAAATCTGAAAATGGCAGAAATGGGAGTTTTACTCTCAAAAGCTGGCATATATTGACATAATGGGATGTTATTCAGAGCTGGTAAAACCATACAGCTGCTCATTAGCTGGCTTGAATGAGCCAAGTCAGGCTTTCTTCATAGAGTTTCTTACTTGCGACTAGACACTCATCCTCCAGTTGCCTGAAGAACACAGTGACTTTGTCCAAGTCCAACAGGGCAGCCTTGGTGTCTTCCAACATGGTCCGCTCCTCTTTCTGGCACAGGGGGAAAAAGAAAACTCAGATTTTGCACCAGGAAGACGGTTTTCATCGTTGTGAGAAAGCTGCTTGAATCGACAGTCATTAAAAACCAAGATACATCGCAAAAGTGAATACAAAATTTAATTAGATAACAAAAGGTAAGGCAAGCTGATGGGGATCCATCATAAAGCGGGGAATCATTATAAAACCCATTGTCTTGTCAAATTAAAACAGAAAATCTGTCCTTACCAGGTGCGGGGCGAGTGTGGACTGGAAGTGCAGCAATGCACCAATGACAGAAATCTGCTCCAGCCACTTGCGGCTGGTCTCCTTGCCATCTTCCTGGTACTCGCCAGCGTTGTTGAATCGCGACCTCAACGCCACCAGAAGCTGCTCCGCCAGCGTGCACAGAGCGCCCGTCGCCGCCTGGCAGAAGATCACATCTCGCCGCAGCTGCAGGGACGTGTCTGGTGGGGGATGGATGGAGAGCCACGTTGAGCGAGATTTACGGAGTTCAGGGGCTGCAAGAGTTACACTGTAACCGTCCTCGCTGTACGTGTCCTCGACTTGTTCCAATACATATGCTTTATTCCATTAGCCTGGATCCCCTGAGAGGATATCTCGCCTTAACCAGCACCATCTGCCACTGTGCACAGTTCAAAGTGTGCAAAAACACAGCACAAGTGGCCTCAACCTGGTTATGATTCTGAACCGGAACATGAAAAAGACATTGAAAATCTGATTTATCTCTGTAATAAAACAGATGTGTTGACATCAGAACATATAAAGAGTACACAAGGTGTACGTTCATTGTTTCAAAGTTAACTTTCAATGTTTGTGTTTGAATTTCACAATAACTTTAGAATATTTGAAGAATATTTTATGGAGATGTACTGACATAGAACTGGCAGTATTCTAATATGATGGATGATCTCATTAGCATGGAGCTCTGAGCTGTTGGAATCATTTTGAGTACTCCAGCCATGAGGCACTTCTTGCTGCTGAAGGCTGCACTGGCGACTCTTCTGGTAATTTCATGGAAAATTGAAACAGTTCTTTTTTTTCTTTACTTTGACTTCTGACCTCTCTCTGAAGATGAACTGGTTTCTGTTTCACACCAACATGCTACTCTACCTGTGCACTTAAGCAGAGCGAGGAGGAGCTGGTTCTTTCCATCTGTAGAGGCAGAAGAAAAACAAGATGGGCTGAATGATAGTAACTCTATACCATCACATGTACATGTGGACCCACTCATGCTCGTGTGTGTGTTCCACTAACCATCGACAAATCTCTGCAGGCTCTCCACCAGGGTTTTGATAGAGTTGGGCAGGTTCCAAGGGTCCTCCTGGATATTTTTTTGGATAATGCAACGACACCGAATGGTCCAGTCTTCTGTTTGGCGAAACTCTGTTCACATGAAAACCCAGGAATGTGTGAGTGTGCAGCAGCTGTATTAACAGTGGCGTGAAGACACACACGCCCACATACACACAAGTAAATCTGTACCTGGTTGGCTGTGGTCAGAGTAGAAGTGCTTGGTCTCCTCGCAGGCCTTGGCCATGACTGGACCTTTGAGTAGGCTGTTGATGGAGTCCACCTAATCGCAGATATAAAAGAACGCACATCTTTGTTGTTCATCCCTCATATAGTACACATTCTTCTTTTTCCAGCTCCCTGCTTCCTTTATGACTCATTCAAACACGCGCTCTCTCAGCTCTGTGATAGTTTCTGGCAAGTCTCTTTCAGCATTAACAGCAACAACACGGCGTGTGTTTGCAGGTCCCCTGAGCTACTGTTTACATGTGGAAAGAAATCTAGCAGCCGAAGCCAGTGCACCCCACGGGGGGAGTCAAAAGACACCCAATGCTGGCGAGAGGAGATGAGAAGACGGACTGGATGTCTTTAACGGAGCCCGCATTCTAGTGGAAGTCAGCCTTTGTTTGTTAGTTATGATAAAAAGGCGCACGAGGAGAGAAAGGAAGAAGGTAGAGTGAAAGATGAGAGAGAGAAGCGGGATTCTGGTCAGAGGACGGAGCGCTCCATCAGATAACTCAGCCCAGATGTCAAACTATTACTACCACAATCGTCTCTTACAAATGGTTCCTTGTTGTTGTGGGTTGAACATTAACATGTGTGTCTTCTTATTTCATTATTTGTCAGTTTTTAATCTTTTGGCCGAGTTTAAACTTTCAGTTACACTATCTTCTGGGGTAGTTTGGCAATAAAGATGACAGTAGTGCTTTATTTATACTAGGATTAGTCTGAGGTTTGAGTTGGAGCATGGTCTACAACTCTGCGAGCCAACAAAAGAGAAAGCTTAACCTCATTATTTATGTATTAGCTGTAACTGAGCACCAGAACTAACCTGATTGAAAAGGTGCTCGAGGCAGCCGTGCAGCTTGTCCTGTTGGTCCGAGGGAATCCTCATGTCGCAGGGCAGCTCGTCACCTAGCAGCCAAACACGTAGCACACAACAAAGAAAAAAAAAGGCTGAGCAGAAATCTCAGTGTTCATTTTAATTTAACGATCTGCACTTCTTAAAGCACATTCATATCCGTCTGCGTGCATGTAAATTATGACGTGTCAAACTGGAGAGGATAAAAATTTGTAAATCATGTCACTAGAATGTCTCATTGCCGGCTGTTTAAACTCAGTGCTGATAAAAACAAAGTGATTAAGGGCAGAGGAGGCACTCTTGGCCCGCTGCAGCAGAAAATGTGGCTACGAGCATTATGAAATGTCTGAGCCCATCCACCTCCTGGAACGCTATGTGTCACTGTTTTGGCATTCTGAAGTCATGACACATGACCCACATAAAGAATAACCAAAGAGAATTCATCAATCACTAGCAATCAATATTGTAACATCTATCATTTCTTGTGTTTGCTTGACATGCAGGAAGCCTGTGTTTGTTTCAGTTTGCTTCTGTTTATATTCAGCTGGGTTTATAGTGTTGTCTGTTTTAACGCACGTTATCTTGTTTACTCGGCAGAAGAACTGAAGGGATTAAGGTGTCACTTGAAATCCAGTTTGTTGGAGTAGAACACTGTAGCTCAAAGGGCAGATTGTCTAATGAGAAGCCTGGACGGAAACATCACAAGTTTCACAGCTCTGCATGATAAGATATATTTATAGAAAAACTACATTTGATCTCTTCCCTTTACCTGATCCCATCTCATCACTCCCCAGGTAAGAGCTGTTACTTCGCACACTGGTGTAGGACAGGACTGAATCTCTGTTGCTGTTGCATTCACTGTAATAATACACACAAACACACACACACACACACACACACACACAAATGTACACAGTTAAAATGCATCATAAAGCACAGGCTTCATTCCGTTCTTAGACCACAAAGAGGGTTTGGAAAGCTGTGTCTTTTAATTACACTGCCAAATAATCCTTCTGATTGTAAATGCCTTTTTCTGATTTACAGTATGTGAAACCAAACATAATTAAATGTTTTTCACAGCGACAACCACCTCTGGGTTTACAGAGAAGCATTCAGTAAAGCGTAGATTCATTAAGTGTCCCAAACATCTGACGGATGATAAATACTTTTGACTTAACAAACTGGAACGTCGCTCACCTATTTACACTTTTAGAAGCACACATTCTTTTCAGCACCGTTGTAGCTCAGATATCAGTGCATTTCCCCAAATCGTTTTGCTCAGAGAGCCTCAGCTTGCCAGAGATGACACTACAGCTACGTGATTCAACATGATTAGCAGGAGCGTGTGGAAGATTTACGCAGCTCATCTCCATCGCTTCAAGGGAGCGCGCTCAGAGGAGCTCTGATTCACAAGCCAAATTACCATGACAAATAGCTTACGTGTCACTGCGAGGTTCAGGACCACAACAGCCGCCTTGTCCTCCTTTGCCATTACGTGGCCTGGCTCGGGGACAAAGTGGGGAAGCAGGGGGCGGATATCACCTGCAGGGTCATTCTGTGCATGTGTGTGCAAATGTGTCAGCAGGGGGCAGTTGGCTAAGTCAGAGCTGCTACCATTATGGTTATTACCATCTTTTAGGAGTTTGGCTTGAATTCTCTGCTGGCTTTCATTCACACACGCTCTTACAAAAACACCAAGTTCTCAACTTTATACTCCTTGCCTCGTCAGAAATCAGGCTTCCCGTTAACTCTCTCTTTACTTGCTGCCTAATACACAAACAGGTCCCTTTCTGGTTATGTGCTTCTGAATACACACACACAGAAAGGGTGAGCACCAATGCGACAATCATCCTGGTCATAGTAGCAGATCTGGCCTAATGGACTTAATCTAGTAGTAAACTCCACACCCACACCCCCACCGACACACACTGGTCCTGTTCCCACTAACTCTGAAATACATAGTGGGTGATTTATGAGAATGCACGCATAAACAAAAAGACAACACACTGAGATTCATTAGCCTCTGAAGTGGATCCCTAAACTGTAGCCATGTTCCATTTCCATATTTTCACGTGCTATGTCTAGTGTTTACAATAGAAAGCGGCATATATTAGGAGTGCCATAAAAGCCAGCAGGCAAACTAAAACCACTTGAATTTTAAATGTGCCTTTAAAAGACGGCCTTTAATGGACTGTGCAATGTACAGTGAAACGCGTGGAGCCACTCATTGGCTTTTACAATGTTTAAACCGACATGGATGCTCGTGCGACAGCTTAAGGAATATTCAGGGAAACAAAAAATAATAATAAATCTGACTTGCATAATGTGTTTAAGCTGGAAGAGTCCATTAGGCCTGAAAATGACTGCCTGTTAGTGTAACATCGTGAGCTGTTTTGCCGAAGGAAGCCAAGGAAAAAAGTCACACTGGTTCAAGAAGAGATGAGACTGTTTGAAGTTTCAGCCAATCACAGGTTGTCACTTGAGATGCCTTCTGATCCCAAGAGTGAACTATAAACTAAGCTTGATCCGGACACAGTACATATATCTAAGTGCAAGACTAAAGAACTTAACATGGCTGTGTAGAGGCAGTGAATAGCAAACACTACTTGACTAATGATTTCTTTACATTTTCTTCTCTCCTCAGTGGTCTCTGCAATCTCTGTCTTTGACCGTCTGTCTCTGTGTTTGTGTGTAGAACCAGTCCGTGTTCTCACAATATGTACCTAACAAGCTGAACTCGGCTAACAGTGACCTCCTGTTGGGCTCTGCTGTGATCTGTCAACACCTCAGGCTTTAATGTCTCATTCTTTCACTAGCAAAGAAGAACAGATTCACCACTTTCCCCCGTAACGCAGTAGCACTTGTCATCACATCCAAAATTTCAGAAGTTCACAGTGTGGCCTCATACTGTACTGGTCTTAAAAATCCTGAGTAAACACCTCATGGTGCGTGTATATGCATGTGCGTAAATGTGCCACACATAGCACAGCCTACATTTTATTTCACATTTTACTGCAATGAGGTAGCTGCATTTCATATGGCGCGGCTTTAATGACAGAGCAGCTGAGGAGGACGCGCCCCAAACATTTGGCTCTATTATACACCAGCCCACCACAGCAGCAACCAATAACTACGTCTTTGTGGGTGGTGGAGGGTGGAGCTTGGTGGAGCTCAGTGGAGCACTGCCCAGTGAACCATACACACATGCACGTACGCATGCACTTCCACACACATACACTGAAACATCTGAATGAACTCACAACAAGCAAATGACATAACCAGATTCGACGAACATATTTTGAAGTCATTTTTAGCTCTCGATCTTGGTTAAAATGTGAACATCTGGGAAGAATTCTTGCCCCCAAGGAGGGAAATGACTAGCATTATGAGTTTATGGACTAAGGAGGGAGTTTGGATGTTGTTCATGTTTTGTAATCCACAGGTGATGGGGGCTGGCTGTCAGTACTGAACACCTTTAAGGTACTGATACAAGTAACTCAGTACCAAGTAGCATCAACCCTTCTTCAGTCAAATGTCAATTTGATAACTTTGTGTGTCCTGATCCAGAAGAAAAATCATCATTTCTATATTTTTTTCCCCTGAGCCAATCAAGGAAAACCGTTTCATCTACTGCATCTATGGTGCGGTGAAGCTAAATTAACTTTGTGATGATGGACATGATATCTAATGGGTCCCAAGTCTCCTGTCTGGTGTTTTAAATGAGGCTGCTTAGCGAAAAAGAAAGAATAAAAACGATATGACCCCAAAACAAATGCAAGCATTACAGGTCTCATCATTGTTGTGTTTAAATTGACTCTGCTCTCAGTTTGGAGAAATGCACTTTTTTTTAAGCCTAATGACCATTCTAATATCAACTTGGCCAACTTCAGGAAGTCTGATATTTTTCACTGTTACCTGTAGGAGTCCCTGTAGCTCATTGTGTCATGACCCGAGTCCTCTTGGTCCTCCTCGTTCACCTTGAAGCAGACCCTTTTTATGCCGCCCTGCTCCACTTTGTCCTGGTCGCAGCCGTCCTCGCAGGGCGCCAGAGACAGTGGCTGACTCGGCTCGTACGCGAGGGGCTCGACACCGTCCCCTTGGAGTTGTGTGGGTTCAGTAATAGATGACAAGAGGCTGAAGGGAAGATCATTAAAAGGACATTAGCCCCAAATTAGACTGGAAACATACTATTGTTTTAGCAAAGAGTAAATATACTTCTGTAGTATATTTGTTTCAGTATTTAAGCAGGTATTAAGTGTACTGGAGCTGAAACCTACTAATAATGTCAAGACACTATTATGCTTATATTTATATTGTAATGCACCTGGCACTGATGCCTGCACAATGCATCTGTTTATCCACATTGTTACACCCCTTCCTCAGCCAAGACACACAATTCGCGACTCTTTCTCTTGATGTTTTCCTGACCTCACTCCCTGTTCCTGTACAGGGCTCGGCCCATAAATATTTTGGGTCTGAAGAATGTTCCTTTTGTAAATCCTCACTTTTAAACAAGGCAAAGGGCAGAGAGACAAAGAGAGGCCGTTAAGCAGCCTCGGGAGGCTGCCGTGGGGAGAGCAGCTCCTTGCTGTTTATGCAGGGATCTCTAAATGTCGCTGTGTGGCTACGAAAATAGTGCGCTCATATATTAAACATCGGTGTTATGCAAAAATGTTGATACTAGTAGCGGCTTTTGGAGCCAGAAATATTTTAGAAATGCATGCGAGTAAGCAGTTTCTTTTTATTTGATGATACGGGATCAAAGGAGAAAAAAGGTCTATAAAGTTTTATAGTCACTTACACATCAATCTGAGCGACATACTGCCTCATCTCCCTCACAGCAACGTCCAGGCGGGTGTACAATTGAATGTAAGCGTCCTGGGTCTCTGTGTCTTCCTGTTTGAGCAGGAAGCTCAGCCCGCCTTCCCCCCACCGACCCTCCGTTTGCCCCTCGCCTCCATCCTCGGCGACCTCCCCGCAGCCGTCCTCCTCGTCCCCTTCCAGGCCAGAGCAGTTCCAGGAAGGGGCTCCCATGCTGGTCACACAGTGCTGGGTGTGCGACATTGGGTTCAGTTGCGCTAGAGCAGAGGAGAAACAGAGTACACAACATCTTTGCATTGGCTGAATGAAACCAACTTTCCCCCTCTGAAAATTATATCTACTCCAGATGTTCGAAAGTTTAAAATGCTATCCTAACGCTCTTTTCAACTTCTTACAGGGCACTTGTGCAAACTGATATGCTCAACCAGAACAGGATGCAAAATTTGTTGCTTAGGCTGAAGGCCAAACTAAGCTGCAATAACCTGAGACATCCCAAAAACTGCCGAAAGATTAAGTGTACCATCACAGCACAGGGAATATTACGATTAAGAGGACAAGGTCTTATACAAGTCATTTTCATTCCATGCATAGCTCTTAAACCCAGAGGGGAGAGTGCTGGAAGAGTATCGACTCAGCTACCTTGTCATTTAATTCTGCTCTCGATCACAACACTAAATAAAGAAACCTCTGAAGAAAACATGGTCTCTGCGGCTGTTTGCTGGTTGAGCTGGCAAAGCCACGCTGAAAAGCCCCGGAGCTGAATATCTTATCGGCAAAACTGCTAGGCAGATGTCTGACTTGCAGTCGGCGTGTGCTGAGAGGGGAGATGAGGCGGAGACCTCCTGGAACAGTGCAAGCAATGCTCGCCGTCTGCCGTCTAGACAGCTGTGCCGCATTTTCATCTTTGCTGAGAGTAGAGAGGGCTCAGAAGCCAAGCCTCAATCTAATTCATATCACGCTGTGTCATAATGAAATCCCGCCATACAGACAGAAGAGAGGATACTTATTCCTGTGTCCAAGTTCAAAAGATTTCATAATGTTCTGTTGTTGTTTGGCGACATTTGGCTTCATTCCCCATTTGCTCACCTTTGTTCTCAATGACTGGATGACAAACATTCCTTTGCTGCAGTTGAGGCGCCATCTTTGCTGACATCATTAGTTCACTCTTCTTGTCAATACCATGATTATGGCCCGGGGCTAATGGAGTTTTAATGGCAAACCACTCATCTAAATGTACTTTGGGAATCCTAGCAGAGACCTTATGGCTTCTGTTGGGAGGATGGGGTTGATATTTCCCACTCTATGCTGCTGGGACTTTAATGGTCACAGAGGGTAATCAGTCAAAACTTGCGTTAAGTGGGATAAGCTTTATTACCATGAAGGGGATGGAAATCAGTGAAGCTTGTGGAATTGCTTGTGTGATGGAGATTGTACTAGTGTACAAATCACCGGGTAAGGAGGTGCACGTGTGCGTCCTTTACCTTGGTCAGGATCCAGGCCAAACAGGGAGTTCTTGCGCCCGAAGCGGATGCTGAAAGTCCTGCCAGCAGAGGTAGCGCTCTTGGGGTAGGAAACCTGCATGAAGTTGACGTGGCAGTTGGTAGGTACAAAGTCCATGCAGCCCAGTGGGTGAGGGCGAGTGCCGGCCTGCCTGAAGGAGGGCCACACCTTGTTCCTCAGCTCCAGTGCAAACTGGGTGAAAATGGGGACACATTGTTCGGGACCAGACATAGGGATAGGTGCATGACTGACAGCTCAATTATGTATAATTTGTTATATTTGCAAGATTATACAGACATGATGTATTTGCTAATAATTGAGTGTCATTATTTTTAATACAGTATGCCAGTATTTCATTTATTTTCATATCCCACTGCTTTTTAAACAGACTATAGAAACTGTTCCAATATTATTAAATGAAATGAAAAATACTGTTACGAAACATTTAAATAAGAATCATGAAGAGAGCCAATACATCTCTGTGTTATTCAATTTAATATGAATAAAAAGGGGTATATTCCTGCGTATAAGACAATTTGCATTGACGTCACGAGAGGGAAGGAGTTTGTCTCAGTACCTGCTGATAGCTGCTGATTCGCCGTCGGATGCTCTCCAGCTTAGTATCACAGATTTGCCTGAACTCGTACTGAGGCATGGTAACCACCCGGTCGCTTTGGGAGATGAGCTGGCTGCAGTTACGAACAAAGAGGCTGTCATCTCCAGAAAACGCCTCCAAGATCTGTAGCGACAAGTCATGTAGCAAACTGTAACAATGATCAACAACAATTGGTAACAACAGATCACCCCGACAATTGAGAAACTTGTAGCGGCAAGTTCGTTTATAAATTCTGTCGAACATTCGGCTTTCCAGTATTAACAAGTGGAACCACCATTCAGGTCACAAAGGAGCCTTATGCTGCTTCCTGTCCTAGTAGTGTTGAACAAATATTAGTGACCCATTAAGTTGTGTTCCTCTATGATATGTGCGAATTAATATGTACCCCCAATAGAAACCCTGAATAAGTAGGTCTAGCTTGTGCAACTTCTCCCCAGGGTCTTACACACAGGCAAAAGGTAATGAAACTTGACCTTATTGTGCCATAACTACCTTGGCAGTGAGGCTGAAGCAGCCTTTGGGCTCCACCATCTTCTCAAGCACGTGGCTTTTGATTCCGGCAGTGCTGACGTATTCATAGACCACACCGTGCTCCAGATGAACGTTATCAACCGTCATGCTGACCAGAGGCAGCTCATCGGACAGGGAAAGTCCATCCAGCCGGTGGTCTGTGGAGAACAGTGGGTGGGGTTGGTATGTGCACTTTGCAAGCAAACAGTTTAAGTCTGAGATCAGCATTGTGAATGGAAAGAAAAAAAAAACAAAACTACTGCACAACTAAAATCACTTCTTGCATAAACACTTTTGACTGAAATACCGAGCATGAGCCATTTCAGAGTTCATCAGAAATTACAAATCAGATGGAGCCCCTATTCTGATGTCATGTTTTTGGTAGACACTGACTTTTTATAAAAACATCAATCCAACAATTAATCAACGAATGCAAAGCAGTAAGAGTTTGTAGTAAAGGACACCCTCACTAACACTCACGCTGACCGATTGGTGACTTGCTGAGCACAGTTATGCACTGCTCTAATATGGGTCATACACATTTAAGACCAATGAGCAGTGGCCCTTTTAAGAAACTACATTAGAACTTTTTTGCACAAACAGTACAACAATATGTCTCACCCGTTCCACTGGGGCCGTTCTCCTCATGCTCGGAACCATTCTCGACTGGATAAGGCCTGAAGAGGTTCTCTCCCTTCTCACCTGAACCTCTGCCCCTTTCCAGCTCTTCCACGTCCTCAAATGTACGATAAACCCACTGACACTGAGGGAAAACAGATGGCACTGAGTTCAACGGTCATATTAAATATCATTATAATGTGCAATTACATTATAATCATTACAAGAATTAAAATAAGGAAGGAAACAATGAAGGGCATGAAATGGAAAATATTAATTATCGCTTCCTATTTCTACAAGCCCCTTGGACACTTTTCACCTGACGCAGAAACCAGGGCCGAACGAACCACCCTAAACTAGACAGAGCACTCAACCACATGAACCACATCCTCACAATTCATTCTGCTGTTAAATGAACCAGCAAACATTTATTGGAACTAGTCCAAAATAAGTCTATTCCGCTGCCCTACTTCTTATTTCTACCTCAGTCCTGTAAAATACTGCCTGCAGCCGAAAACATCCAAACAACAACAAATGGGTCTTGTAGTATGACTACTAGTATCCAGTTGTAACAAAATTTTACTACTAAAAAAATAAATAAATAAAACTATTACCTTGTAACATAATTTACCTCAAACTTTTCTCCTCAACATAAATGGATAAAAACTCATTGGGAAGAGGCATATGGTTTGATTTGTTACTTTGACCTAAATTTCACCGCGGCCAGGATTGTATCTTGAGCTGTGCCAGCCGGTAGTTGACGTTATGAGCTCAGTGTTAAAGCCAAGGAAGATTCTGAAGTTTAATGTTAATGCTGTTCGAAGAACAGTTTTGGAGAAGAGATACCTTGGTGCTGTAAGAGCCATAAACATGCACATGACACCAATGGGATGAAGAAGCTTGAGAGGACATTATTTTTGATTGTATTTCTTTTTTCAAAATACTTTCGATAAATGTTGCACTTAGACTTCGATATCTGCTCTTATGAAGGAAATATCATGTCCCCTCACCGCTTGAGGAGGTTCCTGATGTGTGTGCTGCGCAGTGAAGTGCTCCAGGACCTCCTGGTAGTCGCTGCGGTTGACGTTGTTGCCGTTGACCTTAAGGATGACCTGGCCAGGTTGAAGGCCCGCCCCTGCCGCCTCCCAGCCTGAAGCACGTCAACACGGGATCACAGGTCAAATTTCACAGAGTGGTTCACCAGTGGAACAGTATACAACACATGGGTTGTTATGAAAACATGAACTGATGGAAGTGTTATGGAAAAATAGGAGATAAAGCTGCTTAGTAGGAGAAACCTCCTATGTCTTAAAAAAAACCCCAACCTTTCTTATGTTTAATGAAAATATATATATTTTTTTATTCTTCTCTATATCATTTTTATATATTTTTTAAATCTTGTGGTGGACTCAATTCCCACAATTGTACACAACCTCAAATCCTCTGTCGCTCTAGTTTTAAAGAGAAAATGACTCAGTTCATTGGTGTAACACATTGTCCCAAGCTACTAATGGCTTTACAGCCTGGAATTCTAATTGACACTTCCATCATCTTCTTCTCCAAGCTAAAAATACCAACGCTGGCATCACTTCCACCCAGGGCGCCAGCAATTACCTAACCTCGGCGCTACCTGACCCATACATGGATATCACACAGGGGGCTCTGATTTACGAACAGAATCCTCAGCGCTTCAGGAAAGAGAGAAAGGCGGGAGCGTAGGGAAGGAAGGGAAAGGAGAGGATCAGGCGAGAACAGAGAGGAATTGGACAAGTCCCTCCTGTCTTAATAAAGCAGAGGAAAAACAAGGGGATCTCATTCTTTCATTGCATCAATCGCAACTTCTCCTCCTCCTGATCCTGTCTGGTTTTCACGTTTTGAGTCGTCCTTCTTTCTTGTCATAAATGTCTCACTTCTACTTCAAGTCTGTCTGGGTGGCACAGACATCTGGATAGGAGGATGTGAGGTAAAAGAAAAAAGTGGATCTCTTTTCGGTAACCTTATGCACCTTTAAATCTGATCACAGAGCAGTGTGTGTGTGTTGTGTGTGTGTGTGTGTGTGTGTGTAAGAAGCAGAGTTTGGTATACCAGGGGCTTGAACCCTGACTGCAGACTGCCTGGCTGACAGGTGGCCATAAAAACCCAATAGTAGCTCACTAAAAGCAGAGTGTGACAGGTGTTTAGAAGCTAGAGTTACCTCATCTTTTTCCTCTATAATTCAGACAGAATCATTTGTCTTTCTGACACACGAAGCTTTTGCTGGCAATGACTCTGCAATAACATGGTCAAATTGCTACAAATCTGTTAACAGATCCTCAGTGGGACTTGTAACCGAATTCAAGAAAAATTCAATTAATTACGTCTCCCTTGGAGATGTGAACTGCTCAACAGATTACATTTCCATTGCACACTCCAAGTGATGGTGTCCTTGTACTTTTAAAAACGATATTATACACTGTGTTCTTTCTGGTGATCGACCCTCACCTTTCCTGACAGCATGGACATGAGGGGGGGCCGAGCCAGAGAGTCTGAAGGAGAGGCTGTCTGGGTTGTCGGGGATCTTCACGACCCTGGATGACAGGAGACAAGTAAGACCAGTGCACTCTGTGTGTGTGTGCCAATGTGTTTGTCTGTCAGTGTCTCCTCACTCCTTAGCCTTGGTGGCGACCAACAGCCGCAGGGAGCGTCGTATGTAGAAGGCCTGGCTGATCATGGTTTCCACCTCAGAGAAGGACCTGAGGAACAGCAGGTCCTCATTGATGGTATGGATCTTCCTGCCTACCTGCAGGCCGGCCATCTGGAGGGACACACACGATAGAGAACGCTGTTATTTTTAGCTCGCACCTTGTTTTTGGCTGCCACTGAAGACCCCGTTTGTACAGTAAGAAGTTCAGAGGGGGAATAAAGTGTCACAGGGAGACCCAGACTCACATCCTGGTTCAGTATGCATGCTTCCGAAGAGCATGACAACAAACCGAAGCATAACAAAGAAAATCAGAGAGTGCAGCTCAATGTTTGCACAGCTTTTTCTGTCTTGTCTTGGTTTTAATGAAAAGATCATGTATCTAAATAAGCAACTAGATATGATTAAGGTGGGTTCGACCTGGGTGTCCAGCCTGCTGGATTTTTACCGAGATGCACTTTTTTTTTTCATATTTCTTTCAATGCTATTTTTTCGCCATACGGCAAGTGATGGTGAGTTATCAGATCTCACCTTTTCCTTGAACTCAACACAATTTGATCAGTCACAATTCATTTAGGTGTGTGGAAATACAACTGCACACAAGAAAAAATGAGCCTGGAGAGACAGCAGTTTTTGAAACCCCTCTCACAGATGGAAGGCGCAGCACCAGTAGCCTGCTTTAAATGCAGTCATCTTTCCCATTTGCAGTCACGTCGTGAGAATAATGCTGCCTCTGTGTCATCGCTGTGTGAGTCCAGTGTCCTGGGCAGAAATCCGGTGGGGTGGGCTTGGCTGAGCCAGACCTAAATCTGAATAACGGCCCAGAATGGTTGCAGAAATACTGGGAGGAGCTATGTGGAAGGATGTATGTATATGTTTATACAGCACGGATGCAAGCGTGTGTGTGTGTGTCCGTGCGTGTCTCAGCCCCTTTTCAGAGCCCCATGGGAATCAACTGAGCTACATTCACTGTGCTGGCACATGGGCTGTGTCACAACTACCAATCCTGTTATTGCGGGGCATGGGGGACCTTAGGGTATGAATAACAAAGAAGGGGGTGGGCAGGAAGGGGGAACAGAGAGCAGAAGGGAGTGAGTGATTGTACTGCTGGCAAAAGAAAAAAGAATGATAATCCAGAGATTTACTGAGGAGAACTGCACATAACAGAAAGTGATGTGCAATTTTAAAGACAGAGAGGACGGAAAAGCTTGGTAGCAAGACCCTCATTCAAGATTCTGAGGAGAAGGGTTTTCCAGCATCAAGGAAAGGCTGGAAAGATTATATACACAAAACACAGGCTTTGTTGTATGTCTAGTCAGAGCTGAGTGACATAAAGCCAAATGAGAGGAACAGAATCAAGAATGGTTTTGGAATAGCCCAAACGTTAAGGTGGAAGTGATTTTATTGAACAGAAAAAAACACCACAACATAGTTTTCTTAAAAAGAAACTCAATGAATATGCTCATTTCAAACGTTTTGCCACAACCTTATCAGCATTTTAAATAGCTGCGGGCGAGCAGAATCATGTGTGAGTAAGCATGTCTGATGGCTCGACAGCCAATCAGAGCCGACGTCTTTCTAATGGGAGCAAAGGCAGATTGACAGCAGCCGTCAAAACAGTAGACAGCCATTACCAAGTGGAAGTAATTCCCTTGGGCAGGAAGGAGATACAGTGTGTGTGTGTGTGTGTGTGTGTGTTTGTTTTCTGGCCTTTACCTCAGCATGTGAGCCCCTGGTGACAGACTTCACCACAATGGCCTTGTTTTTCTCCTCAATCTGAAAGCCGTAGTCTTCTTCCTCGGGGTGAATCTTGCACAGAGAAAATTACACATTTACACTCCTCACTGACTCTCACACATGTTTTTATCAAGTAGCACAATAACTGCGGTAACACTCAAATTCATATCCATTTTATTTGCCTCACTGTGACCTGCTGCTGATTTGAACTCCCTGTAAGCGTCTCTTAAGTCAGACTTAATCAAACGGCATGCTCTAGCTATAAAAAAACATTTCTTTAAATTTGCTGCGATCACTCGTTTCATATTGTATGCATTTTTTTCCTGGATGGTCTATATATAAACTATATATACACGATACCATCATTTCAGTCACGCAGGATTGCCACTTGTGATTTTCACTGCGTGCCAGGTGTTTCAATTCTCTCTTCCTCCTATTCTATTCCCCAGTGGGGCCAGTTAAACACTCATCACCAAACACATTAGCCGGCCTCCATTAGGCAGGCTGATTGGCAATGCTTTCCTACTGCACAGCCCTGATAAGATGGGGATCTTTGCAGTAGCATCAGGGGAGATGGCTGTGGTAAATAAGGAGTTGCTGCACTTTACTACAACAACAGCCATGAGGGTAGATTAGTTCTGCTAATAACGGGGGGGGGGAGCCTTTTCCGTTTCTTGTGGAAGGACAGATAGCGTGCCTTGCTTCCCGCTCTGATAAGCAAAGAGATGCTGGTGATGTTTCTGGGTTCCCCTAAAGATAATTCTCTTAACTAAGCAGGTCACTTTCTGTTTAAACCTTTTTGGTTGCATGCTTTGTGAGCTACTGCACAAACGATAAAGCCAAACAGACGTTTTGAGATTATTTTGTTGCTTTCTCTGTAGATAAAAAAATTACAATAAAACTTTCTGTTGTTACGATAACACGTATGTTGCATGTCTGGTAAGACTGCGATTTAAATAAGTGAGCAGAGATTAAACTGTATCTGGCCACTACTACTTTTCTACATGTTTAGTATATGCAATACCTCAGTGCTTTGGGAACATTCCGAGGATTTCAGAAACTTCAGGAATGTTTCCACAGAATTGTGTTTTGTTTAAAGCAGCTGCTTTGACCAATTTTGATGAAGACAAGCTGGGCGCTGCATTAATGTCTCACTCCTGATGTTTGGCCCTCTTGGGGGTTTTTCCTCTTCACACTAGTTTCCCACCACCTGTTGACATATGTCATGACTGAGGAGCGTTGAATGTCAGTGTGTCACCAAGGGTAAAAAGGAGGGGATTTAAATGCATGGGCTAAAAGAGAGAATAAATGACAAAGAAAACTGAGAATCTGCTGTATGTTTTCATTGTAACTACTCTCTACGCTTTATTAGATAAGGGATCTAAACAGATCGTTAGGATAAAAGATTGGAATGGAGGCTTCAAAGATCAGGAGTCCTGACTGGCAGGCCATTTTAAATGTTTCAGAACAATCAGTTTGGAGGGAGAATCTAAACTGGGCTTACTGCCATTTGCTTAGCCCACTTTCAAAATAGCATTGCTCCAAATGTACAACATATCTGTCCGCAACAGTGAATCCTGTTGTCTCTCAGACAATGCTCATTAAGATGCACAGTGATCGGAGCAAATTCAAAGGTGTTGATGGTGATCAAAGCAGCCACCGCTCCCATGAAGAAGAGGCGGGGGTGTTTCTGTGTGTGTAGTGAGGTAAATTACATCGAGTGGTGGAGATCAGGAGGAGCAATGCAAGCAGACACATTCGGGTCTAAAAAAACCGGAGTGATGTACAGTATATAGAAGACGCCTATTCAGTTACAGTCCAATACATTGATTTGCACGCATGAAATCACATTGTTCATCACCCTGAACTGGGTGGGTTTTGGATAAAATTGGAATCATAATGCAGTCAGTTGAAAGTTCGGGGGTGGTTGCTTCAGTGAAACAATTTGTAATTCCTCTTTGTTTATTTTGAGGGGTTTTTTTTAACCAAAGGAACCAAAACCTACAGCGAGAGTCTGCGACAGCAATCTGTGCAGCAGTGTCTGCAAGCGAGTGAAGGTGGAAATTAGTTTCAGTGAGTGTCAGTGTTCCAGCTCACCACCAGAGACTTGACCAAGATGTTTTCGATAAGTTTAAAGTCATTGCGCTGGAGCTGCTTGCTTTTGGTGCTCGTTCCCTCCATCTCCTCGTCGGCATAGAAGCGGAAGAACTGCGACTCATCTTTGAATTCGCTCTTCTCTAGGACTGAGGGGGGAGAAACACACACAACATGTAATCAGACGGCCACTGCAGGACAGACATGATGGGACCAACAGCAGTGGGTCACATCTCAGTCTCTTCAGTTTAAAATAAAAAAGCAGGTTTAAACAACATCAAGAGGAGTCTAAGGAAAGACTGATACCTTTCAGGATTGTATTAATATGTTTAGTGATTCTGCATCGATTCAACAGAGCAGTTCTGATTTTCATTTTGTGTTTTGACCCCACTACACACAGCTAACCTAACCAACTAAGATGTTATGCATATGCTGGTGTGTTCTTCATACTATGACTATGTTTTCCTAAAACTAGATTTTAAAAAAAAAAAAAAAATCTATTGCCATGCTTAGCATATCACAATATATGACATTGTACTGGCCTGTAAGTCCTGAGTTTTGATATATATACAGTACATATTAAAAGTTTACTCACACCTGTTGAAATGGCAGGTTACAACATAAATCATCCCATCATCCCATTTTCTTTTCTTTTTATCAAAGATAAAGATAAATACAACTTGTACAATGAACTGGTGCCTGCATAGCTGTGCTACCCCAAAACTAATATTTACCTGAGGCACTTTCAGATTTTTATCACTTCACTCAGTCTTTTTGGTTAAGAGTCAATCACTCTGGCATATCATGGATGAGGAATATTTAACCACCCTTCCATGCAAAAGCATTTTAACTCACATCTGCAGGGCATCTCACATCTCAGCTCTCTTCAAAACAGGCGATTGGATTTAGATCTCAACTTGCCATTCCTTTTTGAATCTGGAGGTGGGCTTCAGGTCACTGTCATGCCGAACGGTAAAATTCCTCTTCATCTACGTTTTTTTTTTTAGAGGAAGCCTTAAGGTTTGGTACCAACTTAGTCTGGTGTTTGGAGCTATTCATTATTCCCTGCACCCTGATTAAAGCCATAAAGAGTTCAATCCAAAGAAAAGCAACCCTAAATCCTGACACTGCTTCTCCCGTGCTTCACTGGGATGGTGTTCTCTTGGTGACGGGCTGTGTGTTCTACAAGTTTTCATGTACCATTTTTTTGGAAACTGTAACATATGTTTTTTATAGTTTGCTGTTTAAAACAGGCTTCCCTCTTGCCGCCCTCCACCGAAGCCCAGGCATGAGAGATTCAGGAGATTGTGGTCATGCGTAGGGAGCAGCCAGCAAAAAGTTGCCAAAAATTGCTGCCAAAAATTGCTGCAATTCTTTTAGTGCTGCTGTAGGCCTCCTGGCAGCCTCAATGACTGTTGTGACTTCCTAGTCACCTGCCATTATTTTAACAACTTGTTTATATGTTTTAACTATCTCAGGAGTGATAATTGCCATAGATGAGATGCCATATCTGATGTGGCTGCTCTCAATGGCTTTTCAAGTGGGTTGTTATCAGGAATATGGTGGGAAATTACTACAGGAACAGCTGTACTTTTAAGGTTAATTAGTCACTTTAGTTGATGACAGGGGTACACTAATAAGTATGTAAGATTAGTTTGAATGTGATTGATTGATTCTGAACACTTTTCACAGCAGCCAATTTGTCAAGAAATAGGGAACACAGATGTTCCCAATGACACAAAATAGGGTTCTGTTCCATTCAGACAGAAGAGACTCAAGGTGCTGCTCCTTTGCATGTTGCCACACTGACCTGTTTTAACCTGTGCAATTGTCTGCACACTTATGTAACCACTTTATTGTACAGGTGCGATTATTTTTCCCATAAAATGATTCTTGATGTATTATCTTTAATTTATAGGCTGCAATTTCACAAAAACCTGTCATTTTAAACAGGGTTGTGTACACTTTTTTGATCCTGTGTGTACTCATCACATTCTTGCAAATACACATACCCTAAAAGTTAATAATGTAAAGTGTTTTGTGTGCACACACAAGTTAAATTAATGGTCTTTGCACCCTGATAGCTGTACAAAGTAGGTAAAATGATGGCTGAAGCCCTGTTTCGCAGCTAATTTGACAACTTCAAAGACATGTGGAAATATCAGAGTGTCTGTCTAAGCACAATCAAAAGAAACTGTCACTTAATCTGTGGACATTTTCACACAAACAAGCTAACACTCAATTAGTTCACCGGCTAATGATGCTAGCAAAAAACAACCGGAGCCAAACAACATCTGGGTCGTCGCCAGCGGCAGGAAAGTATTTCCGGTGGACAAATATGTGGATTTAGAGAGTCAAAATGTCTGTGATAACTTTATTGTGCTGGAATGCATTAAGAATATTGATATGATAGTAGGTGGATATTTTTGACATATGACCCAAATCTCAAAAATTTTCAAACTAAACTAGGAAATATCCAACCAGGGACCTCAAGGATGCTGTGTAATACAGAAGTAAAACAGTTTTTTAGACAAATATTAAATTGAAAAGAGCGCAAAGGCAATACACAGTATTCACTGTAAACATGACTCTTTCAGGGTCAGGTTTTTTGGGCTTTTGAATTTGTCAGCCAAAGGTACCCAGCTGTTCATAGATTTGGGGAACATCTGGCAACCCAACCCAAGGTGAACAGGAGCCTTTGCAAACTTTTCACTCACTCACACTCACGTGCCAAGATAAATCCCACTTGCCTGACGCCAACTCAAATGAACCCTGAACACTAGATGTTTCCTGTGAGTCACAGAAGCCGTGGTGTTACAACACCATAACACTGTCTATTCAACAGTAGGGAGTGACCCTCCGCAAACAGTCATATCATAATGACACAAGCATTATAACGCACACCCTTTGCTAAATCATCACTTATATGTTTGCACACAGGTCAAGAAATAACTGTGTTATAACATATTCACTTAGACATCTAATCACAGCAACAGACATGCACGAGAAATGACTTTTACTACACTGTTCTAATGTGTTCTACATTATTAAAAATGATTACGTACACTATAGGAGCCAATAATCCCTGCCATGTAAAAGAAATAATGATGGAAATGTATATCCGCATGCGGTGTGTGCTCTCCATATCACGAATTCCATGAAGGGCAAAATGCAGCAGGTGTTCGCTGCGGATGTGTTGGTGACCGATGTAAGCAGGTAAGGACAGATGAAAGGCACTTTAACTTGGCTGTCTGTTATCAGTGATCCTCCCACCAGCGAGGAGCCTCATAACCCCAGACAGTCAGACAACAAGCGATAGGAGTCGTGGGAGACAAGGAAAAAACAAAATAAAACAAGAGTACAGGAAGTGGGGAGCAGCAGATGTGCTGACTAAGCGCTAAAGAGTGAGAGCAACTTGAGGAGAAGTGAGGAGTGCAGACAGTCTGAGAAGAGAGAGGTCACGGCCCCCATGAAGGGCAGAAGAGAGCAAGAGGTAAAAGTGGACAGGTGACCCTTTCCAACAGATGGTAGAGCGAGGAGGGCGTTTGTGTGTGTCCTAAAGGCGACCGAGACTCCTAAGTGAGGAGACAGACTTTACGTGACTGTGATGTGTTTAAATGAGAGCAAAAAAAACATGCAAAACAAACACTTGGTGCAGTATTTACAGAAGAGATTTGTAAGCCTTTAATACTGTGTAAATTAAAACTTTGACCCTGTATAATGTACACTGGGATTTATGAATTGTACTAGAGAGAGGTGTTAATCATACGCTCTTTTTAATGCCATTCACTAGGATCCAAAGGACTTTTTTCCTGTCTAAATGTATGAGTAACATCTTCATTTTTCATTTGCATCGTGGTTTTCTTCAGCATTCTAACACAAATTACTTCTTTAGGTGGCCCTCACTTTACACATATACAATGAAGATAACCGAGTCGATTTTATGGTGACTCACGGTTCAGTGGACCGACCCAGACGGCCGTGTAGCTAAGCCAAACAGCTCTGGTTATGGTACACTGTTAATGCTATTTATATTCAACACACTGGAATAGAACCAAAGCCGCTCCAAAACTATGTGGTCAGTGAGGTTCCTGAGAATTGGATACGCTCGGTGTGCAAATCTATACTCTTTTTAAACTTATTACAGCATGGAAGAGGAGAGGCTAATGTTAAATTAGTAAGAGCAGGATGGACTGGGGAACAAATAGGAGCAAATCAAGCAGGAATACAGAATTAAAAAGATCAAGTCACACCAACAACAGCATTAATTACATTTTCCATCCCCTATGAAACTGAAATGAATCAACAAATCCCAGTCAGAGTGTGTGCAACCATCTTTCATATGTGCATGCGTGAGTGAGAACTGAACTGACCGTGGTGCATGAAACCATTGTTGCAGAGCCCCACGCCCAGCATCACAGCGTCCTCTCGGGTCGCGCAGTCTCCCTGGGAAACCGAGTCAATGACGCACACAGTCGGTTAGACACAATGCCTGTTTACACCTTCTCATACAAAGCACACTGCATCACTGCTGGCCTGAGGTTATCCATGTGTTTGCTGGAGCGAAGATGATGATCTGCGAGTTGGCACGTTTTGATAAATATGTGTCTAGTAGAGACAATGAGAGATTGCCCTCGGATGTGCTCCCCGTTGTCACCAAAATGGTGACAAATGCAAAACAATGTCAACAATGCACAAGCACAAAAGCCCAATTTGATGGGTTTTATTTTGTTTTCCTGAGTGGACAATTTACCCTACAAAGCATTACACACATGCTTTGAGTTTAATATCAAATGAGTTTTAATTTTTCCCAGTCTTTTGTCTACAGCTTGTTTGCAGTTATACGTATTAAAACTAAGGGAAAAATAATTGATTGACAATGATTTTACCTGCAACAGCAGCCAGTCAACCAGTTTGCTTGCAGGCACCACAGATTTAAAGGTTTTCAGATGGTGATCTCTGTCCCTACAGCACCAAAAAGGAGAGAGGTTAAGCACGATCTACCTTCACAGTACAATGCAAGCATCATTAGTAAACCCACATGTTGTTGTTGGTGGCATCAGATGTGTTTGATAGATAACAATAACCAACAAGAAGAGCCAAGAGTGTCTGTTAAGTTTCAATAATGTTACAGACAAACACACGTGATATTTCTGTTATCACCACCGACTGACAACATCCACTTCATGTGCATTTGCATTTTTCTACATCCTTCCAGGCGACCGAGACTACTGCATGAACATAGATGAATATATGGAAGAGGAAACGCTGCAGAGGATGCGCGGCTCATTGTGAAATGATGAACAGTACTGCACATTTGCTTTAAAGATGTTAAAGTGTGTTCAGTGTTCTGAGTGAGACATCAGTGTTACAAAATTGGCTTTCAACTTAATGAGTATTTTGTCACCTTATTGTTGTTACTCGCTGTATTTTGATCTCGTGAAAACCTGCAGGTGCTTTTCCCACTCAACAGAGTTTAATAAAACAGGGCATCACTTGATAAAAATGTACCATTCATAAAAAGCGAGACATCCATCACTCCATATTCTAATTAATGGTTGCTACATACAATGACAATTTAATGATGGATTAAAACAGCCAAGCCAGATTACATAATATCTGGCTTGCAGGCAGAGAGCTCGCTTTTGTATGTTAATAGGATTTGTCTCCAGACCAAAAGCTCTTTATTGGCATTGATGGCAACCACGGGCACTTCAATCAACGACTGAGTGATGGAGGGAGAGATAGTGAGAAGGAAAGGGGAAGAGTGCGAGGGGGGGGTGTGTGCGGGGTTGGTAGAGGGAGACGATGTGTGTTTCCTGTTCTTCAGCTCTGTTTAGCCTGTGTGTGTTCAGCACGTCAGTTTTATCCATCTTGCACTGGCTTCCTGTAGCAGCACCGATTTTAATGTTCTACTTTTAATACTGTTTTTTGTCTTTTTAATACCATCACTTTTTTTATTTCCATCTATATTCTTTTTTTCATTATTTTAGTTTATTATTACTTTTACTGTATTACTGTTATTTACATGCACTTCCAAGCACTTTGTACTAACAAACTCTTTACTTGTGCTGCATTTCTTGTATAAGAGACGCTGTAATAATAAAGTTTGTTGTTATTATTATGTGGCAACATGATTTTTTTCCCTGAATTCTATTTCCATTTATGTTTAAAGCTGAGTTAGAGATACATGGGACACTGAGACAAAATTTTTCCTCCTACCATCTCTGCCTCCCCTGTTTATGCGTCAGGGCGTATGTCGCATATCTCATTGGCTGTCCTTTGAAAGGTGAGCCGCAACCGGTCATCGGACAGGTCAAAGTAGAAATGAACTTTGAGCGTAGTGCCTGGTGGCAATTTAGAGCTGCACGGAACGTCAAGGAGAGTGCTTAAGTCAAGAGTTACGACTATCATGAGACACCAAATAAAAAATAAGAAATAATTTTGAATAATAACAGTATCATTTAGCAGTATATATATACAGTATATATACACTGCAAGGCTTATATTTCTACAGGTGTGTGTACCACACATGTATAAAGGACAGTAAGAAAGTGTGGGTGTGTGTGTTTGCATATGCGTGGACTATGGATGAATTCAAGTCTTGCCCAACCATAACATTGTAAGAATTAAAAGACAAACAATCATAATATGTGGGTCTCCTTAATCCTTTAAGTGCTACTTCATATAAACCGTTGAAAGCCTGGCCTCCTCAAGCTGAAATGAATCTTGAGCATGTGAACAAGCAGCAGCAGCAGCAGCTAAGAGTGGCTAAAAGTCCAGGTTGGAGAGGAAAGAGGTTTGAGGGCAGTCATTACTGGAAACACTACTGTTAGTTCAGCGGTTACGACGAGGGCGTGAGCCAAATAGGACCTTTCATGAATATACACTTATGCACCTGGAAATCAGGGAGCATTCAAATGTGGAGAAAGGGGAGGGAGGGGGAGGAAAGAGCAGGTACTTACTTGATGACGGGCGTGTGGAGGCTGTGAAGTCGGCAGTACAGCCTGACGCCCTGAAAGAGAAACAGAGTGACTGCGTCATAGATCATACACACCTTTAATAAACAAGTACGAGCATGGCTTCGGGACAAGACTTTTACCAGAGAAAAGAGTTACCCTGAGGCTCTCGTTTTAGGGTTGGAAAATTTCGAAACCATATTGTCCGAATGAAAAAAGATGCAGGCCAACATCAGCCCTAGTGTCTGACTGCTGTTCCTGTGGGAAGGAAAACCGCCTCAAGCGGATATATTTGAACAGTTTCCAACAGATTTATTCAGTTATGACTTTGCTAGAAATGGATATGTTGAACAAATTCGTGTTTCAAGGAATCATTCAACAAAGTCGGGTAGCTGTCTGTTAAATTCAATTTTTGAATTATTCTACAATCTATTTCATTGACCGTACATCTAACGTGAACTTACAGCATAGGTTTATACCTGTAGAAAGTATATCTATTGGATCTAAATTTCTTATCGATGTTTAAAACCAATATCAGCAGAGCCCTGGGTACCTTTGACATGATGTCCTCCATCTCACTGCGGGCCTTGTAGGTACCATCATCGTAGCGAAATCGGTACAGCACCTGCTCATTCTTGAACTGGTGCTTGTCTGACACTGAAAAATGACCAAAAGGAGAACATGTCACCTCAGCTGGACTCCAGTTTGAACACTGTGTGACTTGGCGTTCATTACCTATCTTGTATGCCCTTCCTCCCCCATTATTAACTGTGGAATTACCCTTTTTTGAGGTTTATTGGATAACGATGTAGATAGATGATAAATGAATTAGAGGGGAAATTATATAACCAGAAAACACTGGTAGCCAAAGTGTTGGATAACCAAGACTGTTTTGTTTTTTTATTTAAAGCCTGATAAACAACCTTTGTTGCCTGTCTGCCACAAAACCACAAAAAACATAAGCTACATACAGACAAAAGGCAAGAAGTAAGGAGCAATGGTTGGAAGGAACGCTGCAGTGGTAAACTCATGCCTATGTTGGGTTAGCCATGGTAGCATAAATTTCCTTCATCTCACATCAATAAACAACTTCAAAACTATTCAACATGCAAAAAATGCCTAATCTACATAGAAAATATACACATTGGAGAAGCTAACAGCAAAAGCTGTCAACAGAGACAGTTTGGTTCCACCACAACAAGGTGGCAAGGATCCAAAGAAGCTGCTGGTTCTCAGACTAGACTTAAAATGCCCTCATAAAACAAAAGCCAATGGTAAGGGTAGAGTGTCAAGTGTGGAATTTAAAGAACATGAAATGACGTCTGAAATATAATTGGAGTAAAGGAGATGTAGAAACTGCAAACATCAGATATGTCTTGGCACGTTTTAGTGGCTGAGACACGCAGAGCTTTTGAATAAAGGTTGCATTATGCAAAATAAAATGAATGTGCTTGGAATGTGTCCGTCTGTCTTTGCTACTCTCTAAAACACTTTCATATAACCTCTTTTTGTCTCATTTCTTTTCACTGACTAACTGGTGACACCTGCATTTTGCCTGCAGGCCTCCAGTCTTTCCAGTTTGCTCACAAAGCCATACGGCTTTCCCACAGAGCCCTGCTTGTCATCATTGTATCCCTCTGTGGTCGCAGGCTATGACGGAGGACTAGAGGGGTTTCCCAAAAGCTATAAAATAATATGAATATAAGGCAACAGCAAAGTTCTCTCCATCCTGTACATGATTTGTACTTAATCTGTACAATGGGAATGACTTTGATTTATTATTTAGACCCTTTTGTATGTGAGATCCTTCCAATTGCTACTCTGAAACATGTGCATCAATGGAAAGTGGGAAATAAATTCACTACACGGATGAGCCAAACAGCTATAGAATGTGAATGTGAATCAGTGAAAAAAAAGAGGCAGTAAAAACTGCCAATAATAGAGAGTTTGACAAGTTAAATATGGAACTTTTAAAAACATGCTGATGGGAACTCCAAAGAATATCAAAATAAAAGTAAACAGTTTTAAAGACACCAATGACCATAGATACATAACAAGTTGTGAAAAACAGGCAGAATAAAAGAAAGAGAGAGCGTGTGGGGGGTAAAGGATTTTGCTTTTCTCTCACCATGGTGAATGATGCCATTCTCCAGCAAGGCTTGTCCCAAGTTGACTCCTTCATCAGGCTTACTGATCTCTCCACTCTCTATCAGCCACGACACAAACTCGCTGGGGACGAAAGAGAAAGAAGCAAACGATGAGGCTAAAGCCTTCCTTGCTGTGCTGCTCCTTTGCATTGAAATGTTACAGAAATCATTATATCATCACAGTGAGGCGTCACCACGTCACTATGTTTTTTCTGTCAATAATGTTGGTATTTCTGCGAGAAGCCGCATTTCCTTTCATGTTCATTCGCAAAGTTTCCTATGCTACATACTGTCGTGGTTCACGATGTAGAGCGGGTCAATGTCTGATCGGAAAATTGGTAGGTCAATTCTGACCCCTGCACTCAACGTGCCTAAGAGTTCCTGGGCAAATCACTGAACCCACAAACCACACTGATGGTGTGTGAGTTGTTTTGACTCCTAACGTGAAACTTGTGTGAAAGAACTCATATTAATGGAGACGTGTATTTCTTTTTTAGAAAAAAGGCCAACTGTTGGCCAATCCTGACATCAGAAAATGCTCCAAAGTCTATTCAGGTCTGATTGATATCTCCTAGTGTGCAAAAAAATTAAGATCCAGCCTTAAATATTTTCTCTTGGACTGACATGAAGATTCAGCAGCAGCGACTGTGTGATGATCCCGTGATCCCCGAATTCCTGGGACTTGATTAAAACTACAATGTAATGCGACGTGTACAATGTTTACTTGTATGCCGTACATGCAAGTCTGGTAGATTTCAGTGGACACATGTGACAGCATCAGAGAAATATGTCCAATCTGAGGCTGAGCTGCACTTGATGCTCACTGACCTATTGACAACATGCAAGAATTAGAAACACCTAAAATTATCGCAGGGTTTTAATGAATACCGCAATTCTTATTTAGAGAAACTTTATCCCCTTCTTCCCTGAGTTGTACTAATATCCGGACGAGAAAACCTGTCTCATCTTCTTCATCTATTAATGCTACTGAGTGAAATCACTCAACTTGATAACGATAAGTGGTGTACTGAAATAGCTGGTTCCTGTGTATATGTGCGTGTGTTTGTGTGTGTGTGCTTCTGTATATCAGATGGCCGGGAAGTAGATCCATTTACACAGTAACATCACAAGAGCACACCTCTAATAGCAACAAGATGTAAGTCCCCAAAATGTAAATCATTCACTTTCATGGCGAGGACTTGGTTCACGGTTAGAGCGAAGCAGGTTGTAGTTACAACATGACTAATATGAAATGAATGTTAGTCTACAACTGGTTTCCAAGTTTCAATAATAAATCATACATGATACACTGTATTAGTATACAGCACTGCAACTTTAGAATGAGACTGCAAATACATTCACACAGAAAACACTTTGTTGGAACTGTGTACTATAATGTGGGATAACAGGGTGATTCATGGCGCAGTGTGTATAACCTGACATTTTATAATGAAATTCATTGTTTCGTGTTTACACTGCGAAGTCTGTACATGCTCATAAACAACTTATTATTAGAAAACATGATGAAACTGGGACACACATAATGTATTGCCCCTCAGTAAAGCAGTAAGCATATTGAGAACGAAAAAGTGGTTGAAAAAAAGTCAACCTGGAGCAGGGATTTTTGTCTAGGAGAGTGCATTGCCAACACCTAGCTCCATCTCTTTCTAACTACAGCTATACTCTCGGTAAACTCAGTAAAAAAGGAAATCACTCAATCACATTTCACCACCTTAAACCCTTAAAAATAATGCCAGGCGAGCACTGGCTCGACCAAAACAGTCAAATTAAGAAAATGTAAAGCCTGTCAACACAGACTACTTACAAAACAGACAGCAGACAGATGATGGAATTAAGCCATCAAGACAACAGGCTGCTATCAAACCGGCTGTCAGCATGTCTATTTAATGGAATAAGAGCTCAAACCATGACTGCTGCTAATTTCATCAGAAAGGCAGACTCAGAGCTAAGGCCGATCGAACTCGTTGGCAGGAAATGAGCGATTCATTGAGGAAAGTGGGAGATGGTAGAAAGTGAAAACAAATGAGGGAAAGGGGAAGACAAACCAGATGTATACCACATGAATGGGACAAAAGTGGTATGAGATAGAATGTGAGAAATAGAACCGAAAACATCAATGTTTGCAAACAATTGAAAGAGATCGCTGGCTTCTGAACTCTGACCTACATGTGGATGGGGCTGATTCAAAAAAAAAGAAAAAAGAAAAAAGAATTCCATATGATGACACAGGCACACATACAGACACACTGTGCAAAGAAGCACACAAAATGTAATTCCTGCAGGGTCTCAGGATCCAGACCACCTGGTAAGATACATCTGACAAGGGAGAAGACACATGGATGTCATACGACGGCAACAAGAAGTCATACGTCTTCCAGAAACAGCACTATATTTCTAAGCAACTCGTGAAAATTCCCTGTTTGGCAGAGGATGAATTCTGTGTTCTTTTCCACTATCAACCCCCTGGAAAAATAAAAACTTAGATGGGAAATGCATTTACTGATTTGTATACTTAGTGTAGTGCAGACATTAATGGTCTCTCTTTACAAGACCAGTAATCAGTCACCATCTCAGTCCCTTGATGGTGCTGGAAATCTAATCTAATCGGTGCTCAGGATTTCACCAATGCCGATGTGTCTGAGGTAAACTGAGGGAAACCAAAGCAAGTCGTATATTGTCTATTCATTGCACTGGGACATCCAGGGGGATAGAATGGACGGCTTGTTGTGGAGCCTCAGTTAAAGGACCTTTGCTAATGAAAGTCGGTTTGTGTGTTTGTTATAGAGAGAGAGAGAGCTTGATGTTATGAGTGTGAGGGGAGCAACTTGGGCCTTTCAATGACCCGTGAGAAGAGAGTATTTGGGGGGGGGGGGCTCATTACAAGAGCATTTGGGGATAAAACAGTTTTCGGCTTTTTGCCAGGACTTGGGGAAAGCTCTTTGGGAAACCTGCTGATCTTATGTAACAGCTATTTGTAAGGATCTCCTTGTGAACTGCATAGCATTGCAGTCCTGTTCTTGGTACCTGGAGAAACAAGGTGCCATGGAATGAAAGAAACTCACTTTCCCATGAAACACTTGGGCACAATGCTGAGCTTCCTGCGTCTGTCCTTAATCAGGTGCCTATTCTTGGTCATCATCATGTGGTAGAGCTTCTCCCCCTTCTCTGCAATCATCACATAGGCATCCCGCTCCATCCCGAGCTTCAGACCTACCAACAAAAGAGAAAAACGAATCAGATGCAAAAGGATTCGACACCTTTACCATCAATGAAATGTGAAACTGCTGGCTTTTTTTCAGTTAAGTGACTCAACAAGACAGGACTGAATAGTCAGATTAAAAGAAGAAACAAAATCTCAGCCCTGCAAAATTCCCCTGACACAGTGCCAAGAAAAATACATTACACTGATTTCAAGACAAATTCCAACTTGCTTTCCACAGCTACGTATATACTGTATCGAAGCCCAAAGGCAAAGGCTGTCATGGTACTGTTGGAGGAGACAAGCAAGCCTTTGCCCGGTTGGCCCGGCTATGTTCTGGTATAATGCAGATGGAATGAAGCCAGAAACAGAGCATGGCGACTGGGCTCTGCCACAAACCAAGATTTTAATCTCTCCGAGACAAGTTGATTTTAGAGTGAGCAAAGTTCAGGAGGGCAGTGTGATCGCGATCTTGTTTCTGTGTTGGCTTGTTAACTCTTATTCCTATATTGTGGAGCACAACATGTGAGGGTCCATTGTAAGAACTGCTGCTCCAGTTAGACCTCTTCAGTGAGTACACTGTTTGAGCTGCTTAACCTCATCGTGGGGTTTGATAAACTTCTGAACTGCACTTTCATACATTCTGGGCAACTCAATTCCGCTTCTCTGCGTCTCCCTAAGCAGCTTTATTTTACTGAGAGGCACGCCAAGCAGCCAAATTTGACCATTAGGGCAGGGAGTTACACATACTGCTGTACTCTCTCATCCACTCTTTGTTTTTTGATCCAGAGACACCCGATCTGACTTGGGATAAACCCACTTACTGCCATGCTGACTGGCTATCTAATAGATTAACTAATTCAATGCCATTTTGTCTCATTTATTGGCTTGAAAATGTTACGTTTGCTTTGTTTTGAATCATGTGATGTTATCCGGACTCATTGTTGACTGGCATTTAGCGTTTGCAGTGATTTCAGTCTGTAAATGTGACCGGAGGCATTTAATCAGTTGACTTTTATCACTGGGGCTTCACTGGCACAGCGGCCAGTGAAAGATCTAAAAGATCACCACCATGACCCCGTTGTCATAACTAAGCTATGCAGTTCAAATTTAAATCATTTCCATGCTGCGTATTGCAACGTAAAGTCTTTGAAGGGAGACAGCTGACTGACAGGTTTTTGGATGCAAGTCACTAGGCCACTTAAAGGGCCCAAAATGGATGAGACAAAGAATGCATAAAGTTTTACTGCTTACTCTTAAATTTAGTTTTGATGTCTTTGGGGTTAGGTGCTGGCAGCCTGTGATGGAGGTGGGGTTATATTACATTTGACAGCAGCTGGAGTAAACTTAAACAATGAGTGTCATTGAACAACAGACGGCGGCCTAACCAGAGAAGAGGGCCCCTCAGCTTGGTACAGCTGTCAGAGTTTATCTTGCGCTGTTCCCCGTCTTCTTCCGCTCATTGGAACAGACTAATACCCTATCACATTATCTGACCCAGGCATTTTCTCTGAACGTCCATGAAAACGGTGACGAGACAAAACATCTCCGGCTGGCAGTTCTTGAACAAACTCTTCTAAGAGGGTTCAGGACCAACCCTCGGAAGGGCTACAGCAAACTGTGGGAAAGGCCGGATTGAATAAAGCGTGACAGAAAATGCAATAATGCATGAAAAGTAACATTTAAGACATTGCAGTAAAACTTTATCATGTAGCTGTCTGGAGGCAGGCAGGCACACTGAGAGCTGGGTAAGCTGGAGAGTGGTTAATAGAAGAGCAAAGTGTGGGGAAAATGGGCACTGTGACTGATCCGGCATCTATTAGCCTCAGGTCGATTTCCGCTGGATTGAAACTTAACACCCCGAGCTGCAGCACACTCCTCTCTGTTTATTCATACTTTGAAATCTTTTCATCACAGGCCAAGATGCTAACGATATCAACTTTTGCTATTGATAATCATATCATGTTAAGTTAGCAAGACTAATAAAAGAGAAAATGTTTATGTTGACAGTTGTTAAAGCTAAATCTTTGCGGCCTGTGGTTTTTGGCTACAACATGTTCGAATAGCTTTAGGGATGCAATTTCAAGTTTTAGCCATCAATGCTATCAGGTGACCAATTGTGTACTTCCCAAAATCTGGTTAAAGCCTTTCACACTGTCTAATGCACACAACATTAAGACAGATGGCCAGCGCTGAACAGGTGCAAATACATTTTAAGGCTAAAGAGGAAAGGCACACAATGAAGGGAAAACAACTTCAGGAGTATCAGATGACTTTAATACTAATCTCAAATCAGTAGAGGTGGCAATGTGAGTGGTTTTGAGGATCAGTCAATGAAGTCTATCCTTGTTTCGACACTGTGGCTGCAAAACTGCTCAAATTGAATATATAATTGCTTGCAAAGTAAATACGTCATCATAAAAATAGATGCAGTTTAATTAGAGATGTGTGTGACCTAACTGAGCTTGATGCGTTTCTATTTTAAGCATTTGCCCAGGAAGCTGTTTTTGGCTTATCAGTTGTGGGTGAATGAGAATTTGAGTCATCAGCCCTGATACACCAGGGTTTTGATTACTGATTAGGATTTGCTTCGATCGCTGTGGTTCTTCCTGAAGTTTCTTATTTCTCCCTGAGGGCAGAGGGTGTCATGTGAATTTGTGATTATTTTAAATGTGAGCAAAAGGTTGTTGCAGCCGCCTCTGCTCAGTGCACAGTTCAGCGGCTGTAAACGTCACGCCACCTAAGCCTCTATTTACAAAACAAAGGCAGGCAGCTGTTTGAAGGTGGAACATAACCGGGAGTCGCAAACACAGCATACAGGTTACAAGCACATCCACAGTAATTACTGTGCGTACCAGCTGAGCGAGCCTTGATAGTTTGTGAATCTAGGCTGACATGAACATGTAGGGCAACATACAACAGGCAGAACAGCAGAAAAAACAGACACCTGCATGAATACATCTATAAATCTGGGATGCAAACCTGGGAAAACAAGAATAATCATTATTGGCCTCGTTATTTGACTGATGAACTATTTTCTGGGAATGCAAGTCAACACTGCAATGAGCGTGCAGAGACAAGATAGAGACAAAATAAAGAATGAAGACCTGCAAGAGGTAATGAATTCAAAGAGGGTGGAGCTCTCCATCCATGAGGAACAACAAGCCAAAACTAATGACATTTTATGTGTGGTGGTTAGAATCTTCAGATATTGTTAGAGATGTGTTGATTTACCTTTCTGATTGTAAGTGTTCCATTCTCTCTTTAATGTAAAGTTTGTGAAACACTTGACAATTCTATTTTCCCCCTACAGTCCACCGACATTTTGAAAAAAACCTTGGAGGATGAAGTTTTCGTGATGCGGGCCACAGGAGTTCTTTGCCTTAAACTGAGAGGTGCTTATATCATGTTGTCCACTATGTCACATTTATAGCATTGAACAATTCAACAGCACCACAAAGTGCAGCTCTTTAATAGGCACACAGCTGAATTCACACATCTCTATAACAGAATACTGCTATCTTCTCACTTTTCACTAGCTGTGCCTCATACACTGGGAGCTGACGGCTTATCATACAAGGATCTTGTGAAACATTGTAAGTAGAAATAATTCCTCCTGTAGGTTCCCTTGTCAAACTTGGTTGGCGGTGACACGTCTCTCTAAGATTAAAACACCAACTGATTTTTCTATGAACATAAACGCAAGTAAATGATCATTTCCCGTTTTGGCCGTCAGTTCCAAATAACAGAAGTGCCATAAAAGTGGCCTTTTAAAAAGTGTTACTCTCTCTCTCTCTGCTCCCGCTCTCTCAAGATGGCGTCCAGCCACTTCTGCTTGTCCTCTGCATTTTTGGCCATGCAGACGAACCACTTGTTTTTAGCCGTGTTGTGGATCTTCCAGCCATTAGTCACTGTGTAGTTGTTGCTGTGGTAGTCGGCTACAAGGCAAAAAAAAAAAAAAACTAAATAGTAATAATAATACAAAGATTCAGTTTAAAAAATTGGACTGGGTCAACTGGTTCATATACTAGGCCTATTTTGGAATTGCCTTTAGGTTTTCATTTAAAACAAATCTTTAATTTAATATAAATGCCAAATGATCTTTTTCTTTTTCAGTCAAACTAATTTTCATTTCTCCTCCTGCTTAGGAAATGTCATTCTAAAGAGAAAAACTACAGTAACACAGAGTGTTAACCTCAGTGGTAAGTAGAAGGAAGTATGAACAATCCAAATCAGAAAATAAATAAGCACGATAGACCGTAAGAGCTGTAGAAGAACAATTATTTCACCGACGCTACAAAATCTCTCATCCTATCCTTCTCTCATTTCATCATCCATCCAGCTGCAGGTGAACAGCTACTGAATAATAAATGGCAACTGGTAATGGGGTGCATTACTCTCACACTCAAAGGTCATATAAATAGATCTGATACTTCAGGCCCAACAGGGAACAGCTCCTGCTGGTCTTGGAAAGCAGGGAACACATGTACTACTGTTTTCAATCTGCTTTTGGCAACCGGGCATTAAAAGATGGGCTCGAGTGAAATCTTTTGTAAATACAAGCTTAGATCTGTTCAAGTGGCAGACATGTAAGACAGAGAGGTTTTAATACAATGAAGGTGATGAGCTTTCCACTCAGTTTACAATACATTAATCAAACAGGTTGTTGTTTAAGCAAACTTTCTGTAGCTCAACAACCTGATGTTGTGGAAGATTGTGCATGTTTTTTGAAATCAGCATTTGATCAGTTATTATTCTTATAATAGAAACTCTATTTCTATTCAAGCTTCAAGCAGAAAACTACAAATAATCACACATGTCAAATCTTTTACACTTAATAATCAAATAATGTGTGTTCTGGCAGTTGACATGTGTATTCACTCTCAGTGTAGGACCCCTGACTTCTCCGAATAGGGTATGTTTTTCTTTGTGGTTTCCCCTTCAGCAGCCTAAATGTGACTGCCAGCAGTAACGTGCAAGAAAAAAGGGTCATGTGAGATTGCAAAATATTCTGCAAGTGCAGAAAAGAAAAAAGTAGAAAACATATGAGACAGCAAGAGAGAGAGAGAGCAAACGAGGAAGTCAAAGCACCAGCAGACAAAACATACCAAGCCGTGCACCCTGCCTCGCAAAAAACTACAACAGCAATGTGAGCCAAGGTATGGCCGCATCGCGACAAGACCATAGATGAGTCATTTGTCTTTAGCCAAATATCTCAGCGAACACAAGGGCACATTGGGTTTGCCACCTTAGCTCAGACATTGCTTATGCGCCTCAGATTTGTTCACAACTCATCCATTTACCGAAAGCCGACATCAAAAGGTGATACATAAGGTGGCGAGCTGCATCCTTTTTGAAACTAGGTGCAAGTATGATACTCCACCCAAACAGTCAACAAGTAACTAATTCAAATCCAAGCCCCCATTCATAAGTGAAACCGCGTCATGAATGGAGCCATAAAATTAAAAAAGCTAGGCAAAATGAACAAAATTACAGCCGTTACGTCAGTAATAAGTAGGGACTCATGGGAAAATACATAAATGCTCCAGGAGAATTGCAAAAATTGACATATAGTATAAATACAGTATCCAAAGGTAACGCTGCTGGGTAAACACAAACCTGTTCCGTCTTCCACATTTTCCACCTCCATCACCTCAGTGTTGATCCGGCCTCTGAACAAATAGAGGGGCCCGTTGATAGACTTCGTTCTCTTGGAGGACTTCTTTCCAGAAACCCTAGGAAACGGGATGACACTGTGGTTACTCTCGGCAGGAAAAACATCCGCTAATGCCAGTGCCAGTGCGGCAAAAAGACCTATTTACTATAACACACGTACAGTCATACATACACTGCTACTGCAGGAGCAATAAATGTAGCTGTGTCTGTTGTGCCTGCATACTAAAAGCCTATAAAGGAATGTGGCCGTGTACTCCAATTTCCCCATGTCTAACTTCTTCTAACTAGCAGTTAGTTAATTAATTTTCACACAGTTGTGGTGGCTGCCTTTCTCACCTGGACTTTCTCTTGCAGTAAACCAAAAGGTTGTCGAACAAGAAGAAGACACGCTCCTGGATATTGCCTGCTGAGATTTTGAGGAGATTCCCATGAAGAAGCAACTCTGTGCAAATATCTGTCAGGTTGGTTCCCTGGAAAAAAAAAAAGAAACAAGGCCGTTGGCTACTGACATCCATTAATTTACTGGGACAACATTCAGACTTACACAGCCTAAGTCCAAACAAGTTCAGATTGGGTCAATACATGAATAACAAAAAGATACAGGTACATTTTTCTATTCTTTCATTCATATGCTGCAGCCTTAGTTTAATTTATTTGATCAAAGCATGGAAACTCTGGCAGCACACTGCTTCTAAGAAAAACACTGTTGACTCTACTACAACTTGACGATTTCAGAACGTCAGCAAAACAATATGAAATCCAACAACACAGTGAGCACTTTGTTAACATTCCACCGTCAATGAGCAAGGAGAAAACACAGCTGTCCCCCAACCAGCTCCACTGTAAAACTGCACAGTGTTTACTGGCAGGGCAGTTAGCGCTAATCAATAACTGCAGTAACACAAAACTGTCTGCAAACTGCAAGCTGCAGAGCCTCCAAACATTACTGCAGGGTAGCATTAAACGGGAGGTTAATTGGAAGCATAAAACACAAACGTGGCCGGGAAGTTCCACAACACCCTGGCCCGGACAGAGTTTCCTCTTGTTTTGGGAACAAAGCTTTCGCATTCTTTTAGTAAACACACGTGTACACAAGCTACAAACACATGTGTTCTAATGGATAAAAATAAAGCTACACAGTCACAGAGGAAGTGGAAACACAGCTCAGACCGTAGGTGGAAATTAGGCCTTATTCTGATCACTGCAGTGAAACCTGATCAAATGCTTTTGTACCACTTCCATGCGAAGGGGAAATAGAAAATGTGTGATACAAAAGCCAAGTTAACGCCGGCGTACTTATTCACGAAGATGTATTATGTTGCTCTGAAGGTCACCGCCTTCATAGGACGCGATGGAGTCATTCCTAAAACACTTTTCTTTGTCAGCCATCAAGTACAGCTGTTGAGACCAAAAGAACCCTTTTGCTTTATGTAGCAGTATGAAGGCCAGAGAGGGAAGCCAGACATACAACCAACACACACATACTAACACAAAAACAACATAACTCCATTCAGCCTATTTCCTATATCTTTTGTAATAAACCTTTTGGATAATAAGGGGTCTGAGTACTTGATTTGTTTCATTTTAAAACAAACAATTATATAGTTTGACGGCGGATGGCATATGAGAGCATGGTGTCGGTTTAACCTTTTTGGTGAAATTGGCTGAATTTCGTGCCAATTACTTAATTTAGGCCTCAATAGTTTGAGAAACACATATGAAACGGTTTTCATTTGTGCAACTGAAGAACAGAAATTGCTTTCACCGATACGGATACTGTATATGCATGAGTAGCTATGCGGTCACATTATGAATGACAGATGAAGCGATTTCCTTCCATAAAAGTTCAAAAAACTTAGGATATATAAATAGGACAAGTTCACTCCCAAATCGAAAATACATGCAGTATTTCCTTTGACTCGTAATAGACCCTTTCAAGAGTTTTTTTTTCTAGAATCCATGAGCAGGAGAAGCTAAAAATGTAATGCACCAAAGCTGTCAAAGTAGGAGTACTAAAACCAAAGATAAAGAAACTCAGATAAAACACATGTCATTGCTCATTGTTAAATGGATCATCCCAGTCCAAATCATCTGGAACTAAACACACCCATGTGTGGACTTTGGATAACCTCTCCCCTTTTTGCTTGCAGAGTACCCATCACCCCACACCACATCCCCCAGGCGCACTCATATACATTAGATTTGGACTTCACTGTTGTCTTTGAAGTTTCTGACATGGGTCCACCGGAGACCTGTGGAAACCCTGCCTGGCCACACCTAACTTTGAGCATCCATAATTGATTCCCTTCATGAGTTTATATTCAAGATGGATGTTCATCACCCCAGATCATAGATATGAGTGAATCCAGAGGGCATGCTACAGGCGCTCATGCAGGGATGTCTTGCAGTGTCTGTTTCCAT
>KV751326.1:2814990-2836656 GCA_001698575.1 Mola mola
CAACATGGTGGTGGCAGGTGTGTCTGTGAGCTTGGGCGCGCGTATGTGTGCGTGCACAGTGTATCTGAGCAGCAGTAATGCGTCTGGGCCTGAATCGGCACTACTGGTGTCCTCTTCCATCTTCCATTAGGGCTGGAGGTGATTAGCCCGGAGAGTGGCTGGAAAGAAGCAAGAAGAGCGAGACTAATGCTGTAATGCTGAGGGCTCGCTGGGGGGGCAGGGTTGGGGTAAAGTGCCTCTCTGAGCTTCTACTCAAATTGTGCAGAGGAAGAGGCAGAGAAACTGCTGCGAACAGCAAAGATGTCCGAAGTTTTCCTCTGAAACTATCTGATATGGTAAATGTTGCACTTTGACTGCAACCTGATGGATGTTTAATGGTTAATATGATTCGATTTCAATAACCATTCTATTTATGGACTTTCGGCAGAAGCCAGCATTACCTCTGATGTGATGCCATTTGTGTTAGTTACATCTGACAATTATTTCTATTTTCATGGTTTCAAAATATGATTTTTTTTTTTTTTTTTTTTTTTTTTTTTATTATAAAATGCCAGAAACTGATAATAAATAATAAACACATGTTCCCAGAGCCTAAGTTGACATCTTATCATTTTCTTCACATTTAAGAAGCGGAGACAAGAGAATCTTTGATTGTTTCGTCTCCTTATTTCTTATTGATTTTCAAAACCAATTTGAAAAATTCTCTTGCTCCTCTTCAGTGTTTCTTCAGTGCTATTTGCTATGGTCCTCAGACTATAATAAAGGATGGGGGACTTCATGGTGGCTAATGCATAGATCATTTGAAAGAAACACACATTATGGATTAGTCATCACAAAAGGGAGCAGTAAATGTTCTGTATGGTCATTTCTGTCAACCGACCCAAGTTACACAACAATTGCTTGTTTTTTTGTTATGGTGTTATCAGTGTTAAATGGTGACATTTTTCTAAGGGGAAGGGGAAAAAGGACTGTTTTGCCAAGCAGATAGTGGGATGCCCCAGTGGGGCCCACTTTCTGGTTCCATCCTTCAAACCTCCCCTCCTATAACCTTCCCAGAGCATGTGAGACTAGAGCTTTGCTTCCTAGTTCTCTTCTGATTGGGCAGTGTGCCCATTGGCATCAACCTTGGCACCCTGTGTGGGTGAATTGTCCCATTGGTGCTTGCTAAGACAAGGCCTCTGTTGTGGTCGGTGAGGGTGGTGTGAAAAATGCACTGGACCCTTCGCTCGGCTCCCGAGCCCATTCCATGGCCCCCGTGCTCGATGCTGAGATTTGGCTGCAACAGCGATTAACTCTTGAGATAAATTGTGACCAGGAATGGTTGGTACATTTTTCTTAAATACGTTTGTGCTGCACTTTCTTTCACATGCACATGCTTTCGCTTCTCCCTTTTGCAGAAGCCTCCCTCTGTCCCTCTCGCTCTCACCTCCCAGCCCTCAATGTGAGACTGCAGCTGTTCCAGAGCTTCCAGTTTCTCCATCTGCCTCTTGGTCTCATTGATGTTGGAGCAGACAGCCTTCATGGCCTGCAGAGCCTCCTCCACTGCTGGGTAGTCAGCATGCTTCTTTGGGGTCCGCTTCAGCAGTTCCTGGGTTACGAGAAAGGGCCAGTGGGCTGAGTTTTTAAGCATACATTTTAGAAGGAACATTGAAAAAAAAAAGTACATCAGTTTGAAAGGGCCTTAAAGCAATCTTTGAACTTTAGCAGCTATATGAGTCCCAAACTCGCTACCTATGCAGTCGGAAACATTGTAGGTGGGGGAGATTGGGTGCCTTGAAATGACAGCATAAATGCTATTTATCAACACAGACACACTGTATACATGTAGTGAGGTTTCTGATGTTTGTTATTGAGGCTAATTTTCGACTGTCAGCGCAGGATGTGGATTTGCCAAATCAAACTGATTTCCTAATAACAGCCTCATGACAGTCTTGCAGCATCTGTAAAGTACCTTCAGCAGCAGAGGATACTTGCAGATCCGCTGAATGGGGGTGAGAAGGTACCCCTCCAGGGGAATATCTGTGCTTTTCTTCCCTCCGAGGAGCATACAGTGCTGATGAAGAAATGCACAACAAACAATATATCACACAGGTGTACACCAAGCCACATTTAATAATTTAATTGAATAAGGGAAGGATTATCAGTATAGCCAGAAAGAAAGAAAAGGGGTATTTAAAAGTCTAAATATTTCATCAGCACTTGTGCATTATTATTTACTCGCCAAATATGAAAATCTACAATATTACTGAAGAAAATTAGCCCGCATCGCCAGATTACCATGGACAAAATTTGGGGTATTTGTTGGCATTTATCATTTTCCATGGGAAGCAAATCTTCTCAATGCTGCGACAAGTTACCAGAGCAAATTATCAAACTACTGCTTTAAATACAGTAAAAAACAAAAATTTTGATTTTTTTTTCCCCCAAGGTTCAATTTAAGTGTAGTAGAGTCAATGTAACTTTTACATTTACTGCGACAGCCCCTTTCCCAAATAGTTTTAGCACATTTTGCAGCTGTTTCAATTGCTGCCTCGTGCCCGTTTTCTCCACAATAGTCTGACTTTAATTGACTATTGTTGCCATTTCCATTCAGTCATAGTCTGTTGCACCTGCAGCAGATCTCAAACAGGCCCAGGTGCAGCAGAATTATCTGTCTCTGCCTGAGAACAATGCCTTTGGTGTGGTATATCTAAATACTGTTTTGGTAGTTATGTAACAGATTCAAACATGCTCTTGATACTAGTAAATGCACATGCAAATGTTATGCTGACACTGAAATTGGAGAAGCTACGCATTATCAGCTCTATAATCAGCATGAGCTGATATGGACTTGGTTGACTGATATTAGTCTATCAGATTGTATTCACTGATAAAAGTGGCATTTCATTCATTTCACACCCACTGTACTACAACTGGCTGGAGCTTTAAAGACCCTATCTGATGAAAAACACATTTTTGTTTGAAAATGTCTATACGGCGTTTTATCTACTACAACGCACATCTTGTGTGGAATAAGTAATCTACATTACGTCATGGCTAATGATTTCAGCATTCTATTCTGCTATCCAAATTTTAATTCTTACAGCTGACTTGACCTGGTAAAAGTTCAGTTCAGTTATTTTTCAGAACCAGAATCAGAAATACTCTATTAACCCCCAAGGGGAAATTGGTACATATAGAGGATTTATTTATTTCCTGGACACAAAATGGTTATTGGTTTTGATCATGAGCGAAATTGTTTAGTTTAAATATCAGAATCGGTATTGGGACAGAATTTCCCCATCAGCGCATCCTTAGCTGAAACCTCCTAAGGAATAAAATCAGGAGTGTGTCCTTCGTAATTGGCATATGAGGCAGCAAAAAAAATTGATTCTTATCCAATTTCCATTCCTACGTATTTTTAGTGGTTCAATTACGATATTAATGTAAATCAGTACTGATACTGTCACCATTAATTTGAATTAATTTTTTTAATTTTATTATCTTTTTATTGAGCTCTGGGGTCTCTCCAAATCCAAACCACAATACTTACAGTTAGGTGAAAAACATCTATCACTACAGACCAAATCCTGCCACTGCTACTTTATTTTGGCACGTCTACAGTCTTAGGTAGAGAGTCTTAGAATAATGTTTTTATCGTGGTATTCTAACACATGTGAAGGCATTGAGGATTCAGATACATAAAAATATTAGAAAAGTTCAGGAGATCTAAACAAAGATGACTTGTTTGGACAAATCTATGTCTGCAACTACACTGCATTTTTTTTCTGCAGAGCCAAAAACAAAACCTCCAACAGATCCATGCTTTTCAACAAGAGGATAACTGAGAAATCTTTAGAGTGCTCTCTCATTCCCCAGAACATTTGGGAATTAAGAAAACGCCCCCAGAAGGAGTTGAAAGGAGAGGGGTTTTTTTCAAAAAGAGGGAGGGCCTTACATTTACAGTTATGGCTACTCTATGGTGTTTTTAGGAGAAGCAGAGCCTGTCACTACGCTATGATCTCGTGGGACAGGATGAAAGATCCAAAGCAGCCATGCAGATTAAAACATTTGCGTGTTCTCTGGTGGGACAGGAGGTAGGAGATCACTCTGAAGCATTACAATCATTTGGCAACTCCACACAGAGCAGCAGATGATGGTGAGGGGGTCTGCTGTATTTTTGTTTGACAAGTGAGCGTGAAAAATGCAATTGATCTGCGACTGCAGAATATTCACAGATTCCAAATGAATGACAACTTCCAAGTATACACACTCTTCCTATTAGATCTTCACCGACGTCCCGTCCTTCTTCCCTCTCATCTTTTGCTCATTTGTATTCTGCCAGCCCTAAGCCAAAACTCCCTCGGCTTTTCACTCTGACCTCCTTTTGCTTTCCCTTCACTGCTCTCATGTCTCCCAGTGCAATTAAAACTTAATTTTTACACACAGTTTCCGTAGGTCTCTTCATTGTGTGATTCAATTAGCATAAATTGGTTTAATCCTGAATACGAAATGTAATGGAATTAAACACATCTAAAAAGATGCCAAAGGCAACACATACCAATTAATTACTATAACGACTCACCACTTAAAGGGCGGAAAAAAAAAACTTCATGTGCTTTTCTACTAAAGAACAATTTCTGTTTTTTTTGCATTCTAGTAAATCAGTCTTGCTTTTATTTTGCTCATGGTTGGTACAAAAAAACACGAGCTAGTCTGGAATTTGACCATCGAGCAGGTCTGAAAACACTTTTAAATACACAAACAGATAATGTGTGGTAATTTGGCTTTGGAAGAGTCAATGTCACACAAGACCTAACCAATTAACCACTGCATGACTGCTCCAGAGGGAGCAAAAAAAAGAAATCCAAAGCACACAGCAACACTCTGTTCCCGATGTTTCCAGTCCCGTGGGTCAGAATAATAGCATGGAAGCGAACCATCAGGCAGCGGCAAACTTCGGGCCTCAGATGTCTCGGCCAGTCCCAACAAGGCTGCCAACACGCCACAGCTGGCTGGCCCGGAATCTGCAGATGATTTCATTGGCTGGACCCCTGCTCAAGTCCTCCGTCTCCACTCTGAGTTCATTGTCCAGGGCCCATATGCTTGAGTGTCAAAACACAGAAACAGCTGGCAGCGGAAACACTTCAACAACAGCACAAAAAGTAACCTTGATGGTGGCTGCATCCTGTCCACACAGGAAGAACCTTCTGACCTTGACATGTTTTCTGCCCTTTATCCATGTGTTAACGTGGAAATGGAGCCGATATGATAGATGGGAAAGGAAGGGGAGAATGGACAGATGACAGAAAAATGAAATAAGCCAGAGGAGACTCAAAGCAGGAAATAAATGTAGGGCAGCGGAAGACAGAGAGGGCCAAAATAATAGCAAAGAAAAAAGGTGAGAGATTTATGAGAAAGAACATAAATCTCCCCCTCAAGTAGAGGAATTGATATACAAGATTCATAGAAATGAAAAAAAAGGGAAGAAGAGCAGTGACTTACCAGAAGGAAGGTCCTGATGTTGGGGATCTTGTTTAGCTCCATAAGAAGTCGCAAAGCTTTCTCATGGTTACTGCAATACTCGCCGTACACAGAGAAACTGTCCCTCTGTAACAAAGGAGAGACACGCTGGTCAGGAACTCGATGACATATTTCTCAGGCTTTTTGGCAGCCTTGAGGAATCAATAACTGAGCCAAAGCTGATTTTTATAACATTTTCTGAATCGTTGGCTAAAAGTGTTCGCATCATTTGTTACACTTCTAATTTTCAAAGTAATGTAAATCGCAGTGGCAAAAAAAAAAAAAAAAAAAAGAAATTGCATGCCAACACATGACACTTTTTTTTTTTCTGAATCAACAGAATCATTCCGTGCACTGAGACAAAAAGCTCCAGTTAGTAACTAATGCAGAAGCTGACATTTAGTTTTCTTTACATTATGTAATGTGAAACCTGGCCAAGTGAATACACTGTAGCTTGAAATGCAATATTAATGCAGCATAGTGCAGACAACAATGTACAAACAGTATCAGAGCTGCAGGTGTAGGAGTAGGAGTAATTGGGGTGTGGCTCGGGCAGGAGCTTTGGTCAAGAAACTGTAATTTGAAACAGCCTACTAGGAGCAATGTAAAACTGCAGGTGCTGGGATAGACTTTCAACCTTAACCGACAAAGGGCTGCATGTAAAGCTGGCTTAGCCGCAGTGCAGGAAAGAATAGTCAGCGTTTAGTCCCTGAAACCAATCAGGGTAGCTATGCTCACCAATCAAAAATCTTGTACTGGCACACATGAAAAATTATGTGTGTGGGATTTATTTTACTCCCATACGCAAACTTAACTACATACAGAATTTAACTGCTAAGTGCATGTGTCTGTTTCACATGGTAACCCAGCAGGTTTGTCAGCAGAAGCCAAATAAAAGAGTTAAAACTGTTCTTTTAATAGCATCTCTGCCCAGTCCCATTCCCCAGACCAGGAGGAGGTAAAAGTCTTTTGTAGACTTGAATGCAACTGAGCAGCACAATGTAAACAGTGGTCAGTTTTTACCACACAGGCAGGCACGAACACAAACACACCCAAAGCCTTGTTGGCAGGGGATTCCACTCGAAATGCACCACTGGGAGCAACAGCTGGGACGGCATATGGCATGAAAACCCCACATACTGTCAATTCGCTACACGGCTGGTAAAACAGACCACAGGAGGGTCCAGAAATTAAAATGTGCACATAGTTGTTTATACTATGTCTTCATGTGCATATACAAAGGTTAATTATTGGTATTCCTTACAAAGGCAGCATATTGTAAATGTATTTCTGAATACAGTGACAATTAAGGGGGATTCTGACTTTATTTTGATTACAGCGCAACATAACATTGGAACTTATAGCATCAGTCCAATGTGAACTTTGTAGCTTCATGCAATGTTGTTGTTGCTGGAACACAAACATTTTAAAAACTAAGAGCATGTTTTGCAAAGCAGTTGTGATGAATGTACAGATTTTATAGAATTAAAACATGGAGGAACAGCACCATGATCCTATACGGTCTTAATCCACTGTGAGTTAAATAAACTCCAAAACGTATTCTTCCAAAATTGATTCATGAAACCAGTAAACAGAGCATGTCTTCTGATCCGTCTCTGTTGACAGGGACTAGGCTAGACATGCACATACTGTGAAATAATCTAAAACAAATAAGAAGTAAAGCCAAGAAGTAAAGCATGTGTCAATTTGTCAGATACTGAACAATTCTGCTGCAGTCTATATGGAATAAAGTGTATATATAATATGAATAATACATGAACCAATTCAAGAACCTTTGCAGGGTGAATATTAATGGGGTGTTTAGGCACATGGAAATGTAGCCATGAGTGTATCAGTTCACACTTACTGGTGTGGGAGTCTATTGGTCACTGAACCTGAAAACAAAATGCCTTTGAGCTGCTATGTTTATAAGCAAAGCCCGATCCAAGGCATTTCCTTTTTCTCAGGTGACAGGAAGTACAAAGTCAATTCAAGTACACAAAAAAGTCTCACCAGGGGCAAAATGTGAGAGCCAATCTAAAACATCACGACTACTCTGCAGGACTGAAAGGCATCGGCTGTACCCAGAATAGCTCAAAGACGTGGGTTTGTTCTTTTGATAAACATACATCTTTATTTGAATTCTTCGTCATTGGAATGTTATTCCGGAAGCTAGTTGTGAGCCTAGTATCACACACGAGAAATCACGAAGAGTCAAAGCATAATGGGTTTAGTTCACAAGGTGCATAATGACAGGACTGTTGCTTCTTGCAAAGGGCTCATATATACACTCCCAGAAATAGAGCAAATATTGACGTCCCTGATTTCTCCTGTAGCGAGAGTCACTTTTTCAACTTTGCAGAGTTTGGTTCTGATAAAATGTCTTAGTAACAGTGATGAAAAAGCATCTTTATGCTCCTTAAGAGGAATCTGTGATTATTTTAATTCAAAGTCAAAGACTGGCGCACGTTGTTTTTCACATCTGCAGCCTCCAGAGCCAACTTGGCGACATCTGACTTTGAATGGCAATAAATCTTCCCATTTTTCTTCCCTAACTGTGAGTGGCATACAGTCTTGCCAAACAATGCTGGAGGTTAATCAAATCCCAGTCATGGTGTTGACCTCTGGTCGATGTCAAGGGCTATGGCTGGAGGGTGCCAGACAGGGCCAACCCGATTGGCTAAGGGTTGTCATTGTTGAAGGAGACAAAGGTCATGGGTTGTAGAGGGAATTGTCATGGTTATGGAGGATCCCACGTTACTTTCAGTCCTCCTATTTTTCATTTACACGTATATACACATTTTAATAATTGTTTGTAGCAAACTATAATGCAATATTGGACCAAGTAAAAAAAACTTCTGTATTTACATATTGTACATGTGTAAGGTTAATGCATACATGCATTAACTGATATATTTTCTGTTTTAATGTATATTTTGTAATAAGCTGAACTGAACTGCAGATAAATGTCATTAGGACTCGTTTCAGGTCAATATGACTCATCACCGTACCTGAAATTGACATCTAATACTGGTTTGAGTCATAAAAGTTTCTTTCCTTTCTTAGCACAGAGGCACACTTGACGTAAGCCGCAATTTTGAAAGAACCAGGACTCGTCCATCCATCAATTCAGTTAGAAATCTAGGCACCTGCAGCTTCCCTATAACCCATTCGGTCATCCAGTCTGACCTCTATATCTCCCTGTCTGACCACAGAGCAATGAAAAAAAAGCAGGTAGGGCTTCTTTAATCAATTCTCCATCCTGACAGACTCAATGCCCTTGATGCCTCACATGTGTGACGGCATTTTTCCGAGAGCCAAAAAATGAGGAAGTGGATATGTTATCGTTGAAGAGAATTCAAGTGAAAAATGTAAGTTGGCTGGTTTGCTGGCCTTCCGAGCAAAAGTTCTTTTTTTCCTGCTTTTGAGAAAATATTATTTAAATCCAGCGGTGTGTTGCAACGGTAACCCGTGGGCTGATGGAGCAAGCTAAGGTTGGAAGCTGAGGTGCCACAGTGAAAGTGAACGCAGATAATTGACAAGAGGGACACAAACAGGGGGAGAGGAGCTTGAGATTGAGTGCTACCAGCAGAAGTATTGTCCCCTCACTGAGTGACACACCATCTCTTCCTCCCCAGACACAGACCCCTCTTTGTTTGTTCCCTGAGGCCAAACCAGTTCAAATGGAGGCAGTCAGTCAGTGCGTGTGGGGGGTGTGTAATGTGAGAAACAGAGAATCAAGGAGTCTTTTCACAGCAGGTGTGCACGTTTGCCTATGTCCTTGCATGAAAAGCGTGTGTTTTTGCATGGAGGAGGAATGCATCCCTGCATTGATCCCACATGAGTGTCCATGTACTTGTATGCGCGTGTGTGTCTTACACTTACAAATTGGAGGAACACGTGTCCCAGTGCATGCTGAGGGTGGGGTTCAGGCTGCAGACTGGCCTCTACTGCAGACAACATCTCATTGTGCAACTCCAGGATGTCCTCAATATTTGAAAACAGAATCTAGCAAACAAAAGGGGTGAAATGAGGGTGATGGGACACAGGGGAAGGAAGAGATAAAGGGGGAGGGTGGACGAAGAGAGAGGGAAGAGCGAGGAAGTGACCAACAGATGGGTGGAGATTCAGGGATCAAAGGCCAATAAGTGAATAATTACCTGAGCTATCATTTGCATCACAAAAAACAAAACTAATTTACATTATACTTTATTACTGGCTCTTGGCTGCTAAGATGACACATAATGCCACGAGCTATCATTTGCATCACAAAAAACAAAACTAATTTATTACTGGCTCTTGGCTGCTAAGATGACACATAATGCCAGTCCTACCTTGACATGTTCAGGTGAGAGACACTGCTGGTCATCTGCAGTTTGTCTGATTCTGTGCAAAAATGCCTGAAGAGGAAACAGAAACAAAATAGGTTTATAAAATAAGCATTCACGTTGTTGACAGAATACGAATGATCAAGTCCTGAGCAATCTTATGTGCGCACAGGAGAGGCTTGGAAGTGGAAGAATAAGCTTTCTCTACTGATTGTTTTAAAATGCACATGTGTGTTCTCTTTGCTTTGAAGAAACATATACGTAACAACGCGTATAGAAACTGTCGTATCGCTAAGCATCGAGCATAGACACACAAGCTGTTGAGCAACGGGAGCCACATATACACACACATGCCTAGCAGATAATTACCTTTCATGGTGTTGACACAGACAGTCAGACTGTTTCATATCCCTTAGGTACTTAAAAAGTTTTACACTTTATGGCATACTTTTACCTTCTCATGACGCATTGTATGAGATCTTGTGTAGTGGAAGCTGACGCACCTGAGCATTCAGCTGTAAGACAACAGCAAAAATAGCTGCTTTATTGTTGCACACCCCACTTCACCGAAGACAGCCATAATAGGCTCTTGTCAAGTTGAGTGTTGCTGGTGTTTGCAATTTTGTGTGTGCAAACAGAATAACTAGGGGGAAAAAAAGGAATTGCAAAGAGAGAGGAAGTGAATCTGCAGTTTCTTTAATTCTCTCTTCCTCATTTTTCCATCTGCTAGCCAGTGTTTGAAGGGCATTACCTGCCACATCTCTACAAGCCAATACAGTCTTGAAAAGACAAGGGATTAATGAGACTTAAAATTTACAAAACAGCTACATAAAACTGATCTGTCAGGCTCTGGCTGCTCCCTGCCGTTCAGAGCCTCAGGTCTGGATAATTGATAGCTTGCCACATGGATGACAGGTGATACAAAGGGGGGAGTAAACGTACGTACAAAAATACTTACTTAAAATATTGCTGGAGGACATTTACCCTCTGACAAATTCTTTCCTGATACCAATTCCAGCACATATCCTTTTGGTATCAGCCAATATTCAGTATTAATCCGATCCCAATTCGTGTTGGAGAAAAAAATATATCATCATTAAATTTTTACAGCTACACAGAGTTTCCAGACTTCAGGAGGATGTTTGGCCTTGCTTGAACTTTTCATAAATTGTGTGGCTGCTACTGCACCGCGTGATCCTGCCGACTGACATTAAACTTCCAAACAACCAAGTATTGATTTCCGTTATGCAATGTAAAGCTAACTTGGAAGTAGCCAATTCCGACACCTGCATTTTCGTGAGTATGGGTGGCATTTCTGATAACAATACCAGTATCGAACCAACTCTGGTTTTAAGAGGTATCTATTTTATGGTTTTGCTCTCAAGTTTGGCTGTGAATTTTCAGTAGAGTGTCAGGAAATACCATTAAATTAAGAAATGCCTCTTTCAAAAGTCCTCAGTGTTGCTGGGGTATACCAAATTCAACAAAATGCATGTATTTTGGTGCCGATATGTCAATTAATATAGGTTTGGGGAATTTTACTCTTTTTTTTTTTTTCCTAAATAAAATTGGCTAAAAAGAAATCTTTCCCAAATAAGTTGCAAATGCAACACTTGGCCTTTCACATTTTTTTCTATTATTGATGCTTTTTGGTGTTTTGTTTTTCGTGGGTGTTCAACATGTATTAGGATACAACGTGCAGTCCAACATTTAATTGTATGTAAGAAAATGTTGCATTGTAATTTGGGTGAACAAACCTTTTATAGAAAATCACTACATGCTTTGTACAATCACGCGTAACATCGGCCAACTGCATGTATTACTTAAAGTAAGTCGCTTGCCTATAATGAAAGACTGACACTTGTAATCACACATTTGCTCTAAAGATAGAACCCCAGTAGCCATCCAGCAATCATATAATTTTCTGTGAGACCGAACACTTGGGGAGGATTGTCTCCAGGTCTTTTTTCCTCTTTGCTTCCTTTTGCATAGGCTGTACCAAAATAGAAAGCAAAGGCCCTTGACAGTGAGTTGCAAACTCGTTAATTAACATCACTATTATAAAGGGAAGCAGTAGTCATTGTGCTCCTGACTGGTTTGGGGAGGGAGCTGATAGTGCTTGAGGCATACACTAATTAAATCTCCCATATGGCAACTTGTACCATGTCCATACTGGTGGAGCCACTCATGTGAGAGATTGCTGCCTGGCAGAGAAGACAAGAAGAGGCAGGAAGAGTCCCATTGCCTGTCACTTTCAGATGGTCGGTAGGAGGGTGTGGGTGTGGCAGTTGCAGGAAAAAGCAATGGGGGAAAAGGATGAAAAAAAAAATGGGAGAAGGTCTTGGCTCAAACTCGGGTGAGGCAAAACTAAAATATTCAATCACCGGAGATATTTCTTGCTGACATCTTAAACAGTTCAATCACCATCCGGGCAGGATTTACTCCTTAAATAAAATGTGCCACACAGATGTGGCGATGGGGGAAATCGGCGGGGACGACGGAGGGAAAGGGTAACAAAGACATCCTTTCAGTCCATATCCTCGCCCCAGCGTGGCCATTCTCGCTCAGGGTTGTGTTGGCTGTCTTCATTGTTCCATCACAAAGCACGCACGTTTGTTTGGAGAGAAAAACTGGAAGCGTTCTTTGTCCAGAGTGAGACAGAAATGCCGGAGTGGACGAAAGACATGTCTGAGTCTGAACCTTAGAAAGTAACATGACCAGGATCAAGAGCAGGAAACTGGTCTAAACTGGAGTGATATTGGTTTTAATTGGAAGGATGTTGGTATCTGCAGGACAGCAACTCATTGTGTCAAGCCTCATAACTCAACCATGCATGTCTTGAGCTCTTAGTTACAATGACCACAAGAAAAAGTGACTTCCTTTTAACAACATACTGGTCAGCCATACTGTGCAAGTCATTCAAATTTTGCAGAGAAACAAAGCTACCGAGGCTCCGCACCCTGAATCTGTAATGTGCGATTACCAACACACACAGACAGGATGGGTGAAATGTGACTTCTGTCAACATTAGTCCAGATTAGCTTTACAATACAGAGGATACAGAGTGAGGCCCTCCCACGCAAGTATGCACGTATTTGTATAGTACAGATAATTTTCTGGTCCCATTTGAATTAGGCCATAAATTACATATATAATGTTTGTTAATTAAAATGGTAATGGAGCAAATCAAGAGAGTCTGTAACAGTCAAAAAGATCGGAAGGTATTAGTTATTTTTAATTGTTCAGGTATCTACATCTCTCGCCTCACACAATATGTGTGACAGCTGCAGGTAGAGAAAAGGAGAGTTAGTCTGTTGCATTAGCTAGCTATCACACAGGACGAGGTCTCAGTAATGGGTTTTGGTAAGTGGTTCATGACATGAGACCACTTACACAACAGCTGAGCATGTATTTCCTCTTGTTATGTATTTTCACAGTCTTATACTGCCATAGCTTTACGCCTAACTGCATCTCTCTCAACTTGCAAAATTATCTTTAATTTCTGACAAACCTAAAGGTAATTAATGGTGGACCCTCTATTTTAGCTGTGTGAAAAAAGGAAAACAATCAATTATACCCAGTCTAGATTAGAGAAACACATGAAAAGCAGACGCAACTACACCCTCAGATTAACCCATAGCATATTACATGTAAGGTGTTATTTGCACAGAGAGGATAATACCTGAGTGCATTGCTCAAATACATGCACAAAGACACACACACTCGAAGATATGAAATGAATATTCAAAGAGCCATCCTCCCCCAAGATACGAGGCTAAGCTAGTTGTTATTGGAAAAAAAAAATCAATCATGAAAAACAAATACAGTAGCCATGGGAAACACTGTAACTGTACTCTGGCCATCGGACACAGTTGTTGAATTCATTACTTCTTAAACAACAGGCCGGCAGGCAGTAGGATGCGGCTGATGGGAATTTACCTGCATATTGCCATTTCAAGTGACCTTTCTCTTTTTTGACATCAGCACATCGTCATCAGTGGGCCGAGGGTGTGCAATCACATCAAGTGGAGGATCATACATCAATAAAAAACATTTTCATGCCTCATGTATTACAGTAACTTGGTTAAAATGTCTGAGATGTGACTCAGCCTCACATCCGATTGCGACTGGCTGTGAATTTTTTTGGAGATCATTTAGCAGATGATGATGGGTCAAAAGCCCACTGCCTAAAGCAAACTGTGGTCTTCAATAAAGGATCAGAAAGATCAGCTCTGCTTGTTCTGCACAGGTTGCCATAAGCAGCTCACAGCACCACGTGTGGACAAGATGCCCAGTTACTCTAGAACATCTAAAAACAGCAATGACATCATCAAGGTGTAAATAACAGTTGGTCATATGGGACATAAGTTCATTTTTTGATACCCCTGGACTCATAATAATGAGTAGCTCCATGGATGAGGCTCAGCTGCTGCACAGGGCGTTGTACAGATATTGCACATGATAGTCCTTTGCCACAGGGGTGGTGGGCTGTTAGAGTAAACTGCTCAAGATGCAATCCCACAGGAGACTAGAAACATAACCATGAAGCTTCTTGATAAGCCACAAAGAAGCTGCCAAATACGACACCAATGCAGAATTACATCACGAAGTAGTAGTAATCCAAAGTACCATAGAAAAATCAAACACTGAAATAGTTGGGGTTTTTTCTCTGATACCAATAACTGATAAATTCCTGTTTTCTTTGGCTGATGCTGATGAGTTAAGTGTGAATTTTGGTTTTTCAAAGACAGAACTGTAGTTTCTGCATACCTGAGGAGAAGAAAGACTAAGAGGCAGTGGGGGGGGGAAAGGATGATTTAATATTCCCGTGTTCCCTATCGTCTGAATCCTTCTCGAACAAAACAGTGCAAGTTTCGACTTCCTCTAAAAACTGTAAAAAACATCCACAAACGTACAATGACGTCCAGCTCTGCATTCTACACGTGCGGCTTGTAGTCTTTAACATCAGCACACGTGAGCTGAACATATTAACTGTACCATTTATCATGCATACATATCTTTACATTTGGGTCCGTAATTATTTGGACATTGACACACAAAAAAAGATGTGACTGTAGTGTAGACGTTCCGCTTTACGGGGTTTCACAAAAATATGACGTTTACTATTTACAAACTACAGCAATTTTATGCAGAGTGCTTCCATTATCAGGGGCTCAAAAGTATTTGGACAAACTAACATGATTACAAAAATATGTATATTTAATATATTTAAAATGTTACAGTTAATGCAATGTTGCTGTGGCATATTTTTCTGAAAATCAATAAAACTTTACATTATGATTACAAACGATGCACACTTTGCTAAATACTTTAAATTATTAATCTCTGTCCTTGGCAGCGTTGTACTTATGCAGGTACTGCAGCACAGAAAACACTGTCAGGATTTTCCCCAAGTTCTTTGTATTGGAAAAAAAGAAAGATCTTAATCATCTCCTCACCCTCAAAGACATGTACACTTCAAATCCTTCCTAACACAAGTACCCGAAGTACCTCTATTAAATCCTAACAGCAATAAGGATGTATTAGCAAAATGTCACCAGTTATTAGTCAGATTTACTGGCTTGCCCTCCTCTTGTCAACTGCACACTGTGTTCAGTTCAGTTCACAGCTATATATGTCAGAAGCCAAACAGAAACAGGCTTTTGGACATTTTATACCTGTTACAAAAAAAAGGTAACAAGTTTAATAAGGCTGAATGAGCTCATTTCAATCGTAAAAGATGATCTAACATGACTCCAAGTTCCCAGAAAAGAGCCTGTGGGCCTTGCATAACATACTAGCTTTTTGTTAACGTTGTCACAACCCCAGGCCCCTTCCCCTGTTTTCACTTACAAATTGTTGTACTGACTTTACGCTTGAACAAACAAGGTTTTTCAAGACCTGAGGCCGTGTGTCCCAAGAGTTCGGCACATTTACTTGAGTTTCATCTGCTACAATCTGATAATGTCACTTTGTCTCTGTGATGGGAATTTTTCACAATTTCTGGACATTTTATAGATTTTTTTTTTTTTTATACAGAGATGAATGGATTAATTACACAAATAATTAGAAGATTAAGCCTTTAAATCATGTAACATTAAAGATGTCAAACATGCTACTTTAGTAATGAGCACCAGGTTAAAGCAGGGTAATGTCATGCAAAAACAGCTAAAGAAAAGTTAAAAAGTCTGAAACTGCAAAGACGTGCAAACAGTTTTCTCTGACAGTTTGTGTGTGCGACATGCAAACAGGAATTGAAGATTGAAGCAAACCCACTGAACAAAAGCCGACACTTCTGTGGACGCCCAAAACATTGACAAGATTTTGTTTTTCTTTCAAGCAGATAGGCAGTGGTTCAACTCAGTGGGGAAGGAAAACAAACAGTCTGCAGATTGAAGCAGTGCCTCTTGACACAAAAGCGGCAGAAGTCATTTCTGGACAGGAAGTGTGTGGCTTTTGTGCAAAGGAAATATATGAAATGTTTGACTGGGTACTAACTCAACTGTGCTCTAAGTGACATCTGCCAGTTTTGTGCTTGCATGCAACAAAAATGCTGGAAAGACATAAATAGCTCATGTTCAACACTCAAATCTCAAATCGTGTACTTTAACCATTAATCTGTGGCAGTAAGGAAGCAAAATTCAATCGTTCAATTGTTATAAACATAAAGGATTGGACAGAAATTATTTCCACATTCAATTACCACATGTTCAATTAGCACAGGCTGAATAAAAATGTTTAACTGAACATCCATCAGCACCTGCCACAACCTCAGACAGGATCACTGTTAACACCAATACCTGGTCTGGTATCTTATGACAATCCAGGCATCATCTCGTATGACCAACAGCCAAAGGGTCAGATTTGGATTGCAGGGGGTTGCTAAATGTTGGGGTTCACCAGAGCGAAGAGGGGCCAGACAGTAAGGTGCAAAGGTGCAGAGGGACCATATGCTGGTGTTGGTTCCCAAGCTCGCTCCACTGGACAGCGAATAAGAGGCCTGCTGCTCTTATGTCTGCCTCCGAACAGAGCTTTATACCTGCAGCTAAGCCAACTAAGTAACATGAGCCATATGTGGCTTCACTGCTTTGAGTCAGGGTCTTCACTGAAGTTCAGAACCCCTTTAAATAACCTGCATTCACAAAAATGTAATTACACACCAACATGAAGCTGACTGCTTCCTAGTAAGTGTCAAATCTTACACAACCAAGAGCACACAGCCTGTTACAATGAGTTAAAAACAGGTATAGAAATAACTAGAAAAAGTAAATAAAAAATTTTCAAACAGAGTTGCGACCTGGATCTTCACATTGCTGGCAGGAGATGATACCTCAAGGGTCACTGCGGAGGATTCTTCTAATCTGCATGCTTACCTTCAGGAAAGGTTATCCGTATTAAACAGGGATTAACGGGAAGATGAATGTGAGAGCATGGTCACATGGCACCATGACTGACATTTCTGAGGCTGTTGTAGTGTGATACTGGACCACACTTTTTCTTAGTTTACCACATGAAATGTTTTAAAATGATGAGGACAATTGTACTCTTATTCAAGCACGCTCTTCATAATGAAAGTACATTTGGATTGGATGGGGACAAAACAGGGATATTTCCCTGCCCATGTCTACATGAGCATTCAGAATAAATGCTGTGCCATATCATTTAAAATATATTCAGGTATCTCACAAGAACCTGTGTATCAAGTGCAAGCTTTCAGCCAGTCCCCGAGAGCCCCTTTCAATTCGCTGCAGTTCCCACACCTACTGAAACAACCCTTAAACACAATCACAGATGGGTTCTCAGGTCACCAGGCTCAAACTCTCTACCCCTCGTTATCCAAGAGAAAACAACACCAAGCTAAAAACAATGTCTCCATTAAGAGTTTCTGGGGAGAAGACTGGGTTAGCCAACCACAACAGGAGCCGGGGCGGTTTTGGAGAGGGAATGAGGCCATTTTGGGCTCGACATGGCATGAAATTGAATAAATAAATGAAGAAATCCCCTCTTTGTAGCCTGAGCGCAGTGGAGGCAGAGAAAGGCCCATGGTGATGCCACAATGAGGGACCCCAGCAAACCTCAGTAGACTTCTTTCTCTCCGAAGCCGTAATTCACATCTCTCCCCAACCCTCCAAAACCCCCCTCTGTTCCCCTTCACTCTGCAACCAGTCCCTCGCTGTCCTCCAAGAGAAACCCTCTTTGGCAGAGCCAATCACCAAAACACAAAGTCTTCTTTGAGGCTGGTCCAATTATTTTTTTTTTCTCCACTCTCACCCACTTCCGCTTTGAGGACTTTAAACTTCAGGGCTCTTTCAGTAACTCAAATAAGCGGAAACTAAACACGACGGAGGGGATGAGACAGTGTGTCATCCACAGAGACTAACAGCGCAGGAAAAACTTCCTGTATGACTGCACAATCATCGATCCTACCTCACCTTAGCTCTATTTATGCATAAAGCTAATAACACTTGCTATGAAAAACCTCTCAGCCGGTATTTGGCCAAGAAAGCCTTTTCAGTGCATTAATACTCTGCTTTTAAAAAGTCTTACTGCTGCACAAACATTCTTAATCTTCTGAGCAAGCCTTTTTTTTTATTGGCCAAGTTGACACCAAAACTGTAAACCTGAGGAGAGGCAATATAGCTACTGCATTTAGTTGGATGATCCCACCCACTGCATGTAATGAATTTATCATAAATAACGTTTCTGATATCCCCTCTTGTCAGGTTGTTTTGCAGCTTCTTTCATCCAAACATCTGTCACTTACCGGTCAAAAATATACCACAGAAAAGCCTGTAACTCTCTTTTCCATACAGTATGTATCCATTATGAAAACGGAAAAGAAAGTAGCCTGCGGAATATTAATGTGCTGGAAGACATGCCTTTGTTTGTTTCACATTTGTACACTAAATGTTAACGGCCATCATTTTTTCATCTGCTGCCATTTTTTTGAATGGTCAAACTTTATTTATAACTTTGGGTGGTCATTATACTGGTTTCGAAACTGCTGATGTGTCGTTTTGTCACAACATGAATTTTTCAGTAGCATGAGACTGATTTTTAGTATATATCTAAAATGTTCTCTATAGTATTCTGCAATAACATATGAGCACAGCGTTACAAACGCATGACATTGAGCTCTATTTGGTTACTATAAATCTGGAAGGTACAAGCATATCTATTATTTTTTACTTCTTAACATACGGTTTAGAATCAGTGGCATAGTCATTTTTTGGGGGAAATCAATGACAATACTCCAGTATAAGTTTTAGATATTTCCAACCCCTCAACTTCACAGCCTGATATGACAGTTTTTCCTCAAATGGAACATTCAGCTTCCATTTTGGCTGAAAACATCACCTGATTTCTTTTCTGCCGGTGCTGACAGGTTTGTGAGTGTCTCCTTTTATTTTTCAGTGACTTTCCTGTTGAGGGGTGACATGTGGTGATCAGGAGATAACATCATGGAGCAGATTGCAGAGGCCATCTGGACATTTGGACGCAAGGTTTTTGGTGATGACAGACACAGACTGGATCGGAGTGTGGTGAGCATGGTGTTGAGTGAGCCATCAGAGACTTGTGAAGCTTACAAACAGCTATGGAAAAAGATGTAGTAAAGCAGATCATTTCATATGGATTTATGTACTGTATGTGACATACCAAAGAAAAAACATAGCAAGAAAGCCCCATGTGGCATTTAGCTGGGCAGACTACAGCAGCATCATTGAAACAGACAGAGAGAATACTGGTAATAAACCAAATTAGTGCCCTACGCTACCCAATAATGGTCATTTGGAAAACACGGGGGTGAAGATCATAGAGGAAAGCCACTAAATCTTTTTCAAATAATATCTACGGAGCTTGGAGATTACAGTATTTAAAGGAAAGACAGGGAGCAGCTTGTTAAAACCCATTTTGCCTGAAAAAGGTCTCATTTGAGATCTGAAAACAGTAATGCAACTGACCTAAATTTTAACTTAACTTCTTCTTTTGGAAGCCCATAACGTGACAACCACTCATGCTAAGTTCCACTCTTGCAAGTGATGCTTCAAGGATCATTTTGATTCATAATAATCCTTTTCAGTGCAAGCAAGAGTACAGCACAGAGAAAATGGAGCGTGGAGCTTAAATTTTGAAACTGAGTCACATGTAATCAGGTGATGAAAAGATTCCCATCACAACAAGGGGCCAATTCACTCGAAAATTGTTTATCCAGTAAAGAGAAATGTAAATCGCAGCTGGAGCCAAAAATGGCAAAAACCTAGCTGTGGCAATCCATCAAGTCAAAATGAAGAAGAATTTCCTAAAAGGTTTATTGTGAGAGTGTAATCATCCAGGTCAAAGTCCAAGAATTCAAACCTTTCATCATCCCAGTTTGCAAAACTGTCATCATCTTAAACAAGAGACCCCAAAAAAAAGCACTTCAACAGGCAATATGTCAGCAGCTGTCATCAAAAAATATAAACCCATCAGTCAATTTGTGGGGTTAAATAATATAAATAGAAAAAGATTTCCACCAATAACCTGTTTATCTTAGAGATAACATATAACAAAATGACAATCGTGGCCACATTTCAACATTTCATCAAATTTCTTTGTTTCCTTTTAGGCATCTAGGTTTCCATGCAGTTGTGGCATTTTGATTAACCAACAATGTTCCGTCTTTCGTGGGTTTCTCAGCCACCTTTACGTCACTCCACATCCTACTCTGTCCTACTACTTTATAGATCTTACATAAAATTGTCACGTTGTCACTTGCTCAAATGTCATGGGCATAAATTCAAAGTGGATGATTAATGTTAAAAGGGAGATCATCTGGATTATTTCCTTATAGATATTACATTAAAGTTAGCTCCAAACAAATTTGTGGAAGAGACTTCGTATCGTGCAATAAAACAATAGGAGACCTAGTTAAGAGTGTGTTAGATTGGGTGAGGGTGAGGGTGTGTGTGTGTGTGTGTGTGCATGCGTGTGTGAGTGAGACACTCGTGTGTCCCATTGTGTCATGTGAACAGCTTCCTGGGTGGACAGCAGACAGGCCAGGCCTTCTGTGACCACACTGGCCAGCCAACACTTCAACGGTCCTGCAATCTTACCCGAAGCTTTATAAAACATATTTTCTCCTTTGGTGAAGTTGTGCAGTGTTTGGTGTTTTGTTGTTTTGCATTTTTCTATGAGGCAAATGACATCTGACACTCCAAGAAGCCACACATACGGTTGTATTTGAGAAAGAAAACAAACATTGTAAGCCTGCTGCCGCACTTCCTAAACCAAAAAGCTCCCAGGGGATAGTTTATGTTGATACCTTCTGCAGGGATCCATCCATCCATCCATCCATCCATCCTATGTGTTCACCCTTTGAGCATGTTCTCAAAAAGTTCAGAGAACAGGCTCCAGTATCCAACCAGTAGACCCCAAGGAAGCACTAGTCCCAAAGTTGTCCAGGTCATGATCTCTGAGGGGTCACTAGAAGATCTCATGTTGCTGTGCTTGTGCAATTCAGGCCAGGTCACCCGCTGTATCATATCCCAGCTTGTTAAAAGGCACTTCACAGAGACACTTTTCACATACTCAGTGGTGGTTACATCTATCTAGTATTTGCTCAAGTCATAAAAACGTCCCCGTTAACCAAAACAGCGCATCTGAAAAAGTCTCCAGTGACCTGATCCAGTAACCCCATACAACACTGTTGACTTCTGGTTCGCAACTTTTCTCACCTTCACAAACCTCAGCTTCCAATTAACAGAGAGGTCAGCATACACAAGAGATCCTTCAACACTGCTCTTGTTATGTGGCTTTGCTGTGCTTATTAACAACTGATCAAATCTGCAAACATCTC
>KV751326.1:2838446-2855641 GCA_001698575.1 Mola mola
TGTGCTTGTTGGCGCTGGTAATTGCCAGGGGGTGAGTGACACTGAGAATGGCTGAGGGAAGCCAACGCCGGACAACCATCTCTTTTGTGTGTCAATGCAATCATTGCGACGGGGGAGCGATATTGCACCGGGACCAAAGACCCAGAAGGTTGAAGAAGACCACAAAGGGAGGTGGAAAGTAAAACAGTGATAAGGCGATGGAGAGTGATGTGGGCTGTCAACGGTGTGAGCCTCCATTCAATTATTTTACCACGGACATGGGGGACAAACCTCAATGTTGCTGGAAAAAGCAAACACATCAGGTGCCTACAAATAAGAAATAAACTGAGGGGCTCTACATTACGACTAAGGTCCCAGATGACTCTGGTGAGGTTACAATGGAGTTTGACAGCAGTAATGTTCCACTCATCATTATCAACAATATGTGTCAGCTCCAAAGAACTAAAATTTTAACACATACAGTGAACGCACAGGAACTGACAGTGGCATCAGGAAATAATCTAGTTAATCTTGTTCCAGCCCTATTTCCATCACTGAGCAAAACTCTCAGAACAGGTAAAAATACACTGAACACCGTCACTGCGCTGTTAGAGGCACTGTGGGAAATTTGCGTCAAACATGAGCTACATGTAGCAGGCTGAAAAATTCTGGCACTCATTTAAGTGAAAAACGCCATTTACTGTCACAAAATAACTCTTATAAACAAAAGAAAAAAAAATAGCCATGTCTTGCTGCTTTAGATTAATCTGAAACTACACGGCAAGCACTCGTTCACTTTTAATTCCCGTCACTGCGATAGCCTCCTCACACTGAAGCATCCCCAATCCCCCCAGCCAGAACTACTCTATATCTTTACTGAAACCATATGTTCTGAGCTCCCACAGCCAGACTTCCCTTATCAACGCCACAGCGAGCCGCATGGTGACGAAGCCTCGGCTCCCACCGAGGAGAGTGGGCTCTGCTGGACTCCGGTTGGAACTCTTGGAAGGGATTTGCGAGGGATATCCATGAGACTGCTCTTTCTTTTCATTTTTTGTTTGGAATTACTACTCATCCCCAGTCCCCCAAAGGCCTCCATATATAGATTCAGTGGACACTGGAATGGTTTCTTAGGCACACCACGTAGGACAGAAACGCACACAGGGAACATTAACATAGAGCAGCATCCTCTACAATCCAGACTTATTTACACACTAATATTTGAAGATGATTATTAAGAAAGCAATTAGTGGCAACTGTTTCAGCCTACAGGTGCTTATTCTCGCATTGTATAGGAAGATGTTGAAAGGAAAACACAGACTAAATCTTCACTCTCCATTAGCGAACAGCTGTGGCTGTATGAAGACAGTTCCATGCAAAGACACAGCTCATAAGAGAATCTCTTTCAAGCCTGGCTGGATCACTCCCCTCTGGCTGCACACCGTATGGCTTAAATCAAGACAAGTCAATCGATGCGATGATAGGAAGGAGCATCGTGGAGGGTGCAAGGACTGCCAACTTTCAGAGGTTCGCAGGGTGAAAAGAAAAGAAAAAAGTTCCCAGACTTCTCTGACATATAATAGGAGCTTTGTCTTTATCACCCTGTCGGAACTGGGTTGGGGAGGTCAAGTCATGGTCCTTCTGCTGCCTGGTCTGTCTCGTTACAGAAGATAAGAGCTGGCAGCCTCATGTTTACCTCAGAAAGGGAGAAAGCGCTGCAGAAGTTGGCTCCACTAAAAGATGCTCTGAATTTTAATCAGCTCAGTACTATCACCTTGAAGCTCCATTCTTGGAGAAACTTTAAGTCATGCATCACTGACTTCAAGTCCATAATACCATTAATACTTTTATGGCACTAAGCTACTTTGAACCATCCGTGAAGATGGATAAAATAATTTGAAGGACTTTGAGGAAGTTCCTAACATGTGACAGTGCAAGACAAAGACGGAACCGTGAGCATGTTTGACAAACACTTGCCAGATGTTGAAATAGAAAAATGTACAGAAACATTGGCATTTCCATTCGAAAAAGCCCCTTTTCAGCGAGTAGAACTGATTCCAATCGAGGGTTGCTTTTAACCCCTTGAACCTGCGGGGTGGCAGAGGAAGACTCGTGCCTGGGTCTAGCTGGCCCTGACATTTGACCTGGTTGTGGTAGAGGGCAACAAAAGCGGAGCTTTTCTTACAGCGAGCAATAAAGAATAACCATAAAGTCACATTACTGTTGCAGCCACAGTTAATCGCACACTGACCTGGTCTCAGCTGGAAGCCGGCAGCACCTGCGCTGTGCAAGTACCACAGATGAAAAGGCAAGAAAGCAGGGAGGAGGGGGAAAATGAGAAAATGACAAGGGAAAGTGACAAACTGAACTGTCACCTGCAGGCACGAGCCCAGCCTCGGTGGCTGAGAGGAGCGTGTACAAATAGTAGGACGTTCATTCATCAAAGGGCAGCTTATTTAGCCTGAAGTGAATGAGAAGCTGTGCTGAAATGGTTTCTTATCTCTGTGTTGATTGCGCATGAATATCTGTTTATTTGTGAAGCCAGCGTGAAATGAGCCTCCTTTTGTTTGTTTTGAGCACTGAGCTTTAACACACAACAGAGAGGTGTGAATGATGCACCCAGCATTCACACCCATCTGAAAAAAAAACAGTGGCCAAAGTGGAACAGATCTAAGAATGTTTCTCACCTTCACTTGTTTATTTTTTGGTAACACTTGGCTAAGATGCAGCAAGTTAGGCACAGTGCTTCGGACATTTCCAGCATGCTGCCCTCACTACCTGTCATTGCAAGTGTGTGTGTGTGTGTGTGTGTGTGTGTGTGTGTGTGAGTGAGTGTGAGAGAGAGAAACGTAGTAAACCAACCAATAAGCTGTTAATCAAAGATTGTGTATATGAAATGGCACAAAAGTGAAATGTTAAGACTGGAACAGAGATGATACCCCTGAGCACAGAACGTCATGCCAAACCCAATATGAAACACTGGCGGTTCAATCGGGTACGAAACATGTCAGTCTCACAGGAGACAAATATTAAAAGTTTGGCTGTCACACGCCACGACAAATATAAAGCATTTTTCAGACGCCGAATTCAAAGCTGTGGCCTCACTTCATGAAATGTCACCAGTTTTCAGATATCCTGCACGTGTTTATTGAGTTAAAGGACGGACAACATTGAGTTGAAGGATTTTTGAGTGGGGTTCGGCGTGACGCGCTACCCGGAGCTCTATCACAAGCTACGGTAAAGGTCATGACCAACTCACAGACTGAAGGAAGAGCAGGGTCCGAACATAATCCCTCTCGGTGTTCAGGATTTCGTTTAAAACACAGAGCCTGAGCCGCTGCTGTCGGTCCGAGTCTTTGGCGGCGTGGATACCGTTCTCCAGATGCCCGTCGTCCTCCTCCATGACGCCAATTGAACCCACGGAAAGCTGCTCTCTTCAGAAACGCTCCACTTCTCCCCGAAGAATCCACGCTGTGCACGGTTGTCGCTTCAGTCCATTCTGCAGGAGTCTTCAAAAAAATCAAATTAAAAACAAAACAAAACAAAACTGAGGAGCAGCGAGGTGCAGCGCAGCGCACACTGGAAACAAAGTTCACTCCCCGGTAAAAGTACCAAACAACAGGCGGAGAGCCCGGCTGAGTGGTCGCAGCACCAGCTGAGACTGTGGAGACGACCGGGAGGAGGAGGAACCCAGTGCAACACGCGCTCGCACACACACACACACGCGCGCGCGCGCGCAGACACATACACACACTCACGCTCACACAGGCGCGCTCACACAGGCGCGCTCACGGGGACCATAAGTCACTTGTGCTTTGCGAGGACTCAGGCTCGCAGACAGCTCGCAACACTGGAGCTGACGTTGATGACTGTTCCAAAGGTAACAAGCAAGATAAGAGATGCTGATCACTGCAGCTGCATCAAACTAACTCAGTCACCTTGCAAGGAATCCCTGTGAGCAAATTTAAATTTAAAGATTAAGAATAACAATACTCCAATGCAGCGTTGAAGCTTCCTATTGTGTCTTTTTTCAGTTCCACAATGCCAACGTGAGGATGTCTCTTGAAATAGCTTGTATATGGTCGGGCTAGCCTCACAGCTCCAAGCTCTTCAAAGCTCTTTGCTAAACTTTTAGCCATTGAATGCTACTAATCCAGGGGCATTTGAAGCATTAAGAGCAAGAGCAAATAAAATGGTAGCTATAATAGTTCGAATGCCTAAGCCTAACCGCCAAAAAGACAAGACTTGTACCAAGAACATTTTCTTTCTGATTCAGACCTTTTAACATTATAAACTTTTCTATTCTTAGTCGCTCATCCACATATTAGATGTAATACAATACATAAACCAGAGTATGAATTTATTTTTAAAAGGATAGTTCTGAACTTTGTGATATTATCAACAACCGTGAGCTTTATTGGAATTGGCTTCAAACCCAATTGTGGGTGTGAACAGGAATATTTCCGATGTGTGCGTAAACTGTGATTCAACTGGATGTAGAACTTGTAACATCGGTTGGAGGTTGTGTCTCCATAGTGAAACTGGAGCATGAAATTTGTAAAACACAAAACAATAAACGGCCTGTTCAGTTATTGCCAACGTCTGATATTCTTGATGGTTTATAGCAGTACCTATAAAGTTAATTCACACGATTCGGTTCCATGAATGCTCGTGTGGCCTGGTTTTGAAGGAGAAAAGGATGGCTTGGTGTGTGCTTTTAAATATTGTCTGTCGTTCACACAGATATGTACAGACGGAGCCAACGTACCAAGAAAGCCACTATTTGTGGTGGCAGACAGTTAGAGGTGCACACAGTGGAACTGATGGCAGTCTCCGTTTCACTACGTTGGGTGGAGGAAACCAGACAAAATAAGGTGGTAGTTTGTTCAGAGTTATCATTAGTGCTGGCAGGCTAAGCTTCCTCCATTCTACCAGCTGTCAACATCTACTGTATCCATGCTTTAACCAATAAGAAAAAGATCAATTCGGGGAGATCAGATGAAACAGACGAGAGGAAACACGTTGACAGGGTGAAGCCTTGGACATAAATAAATAAATGAGTAAATAAAACACTACATTTGACGGTGAAACACCAGTCAAGTCTTTGTGAGAGGTGTCTGGAAGAGGAGTGAAAAGAAAATGTAGTTTGTAGGAGGAATGGGACGCAGAGAGAGATGATGAGGAACAGTCTAGAAAAGAGGAATTTACATTCAAAGTATTACTGAGTGTGGATGATAGACCACGAATGATGGTACTGTTCTTCTAAAGGGGCAGAATTTTTTGTGGGATAAGAGGAACTATCTGAGTGTGAAGTGGTCAACTTGGATGTGGCTTAAACATTTTTTGTTCGATCCCACTCCGGAGCAGAAGGTGGCGGTAATGTGCTAATACACGGGGTGCAATGCCGTAAAGCAAGAGGAGGAGGAAGAAGCAGAACGGAAATGTGAAAACTGTTATCAAGCCGGCAACGCTAGCATGTTGATGCTCATCGTTGATACTAAGGTCCTACTTGAATTTAACTGATTATAATTATTATTATACGGCGATATTAGCGTTATGTTTTATGTCTGATTTTGTAGCCAACGTAAACATCGAACTAACGACGACCAATTTACGTTAGCGTGGCTGTTCTGTTGACACCCAAAGTTGCTTTAAAGAAAGGAACGTGAGCGCTGTGTTTGTATTTTCATTAGTACAGTTGTAAAACCGCTATTATTATTATTATTTTCCCACTTCATCCTGACGCTTCTCCATTTACACTTTTCACCTGTTGTATCCATTCAGCTATTTAAGTCAATCAAATTTTGTCTCTATATGGAGCTGCTGTTACCTGTACATTTCTGTCTTTGATACAGCAGAAGAGCTATTTTGAACATTGGATTTCACCTTTAGCCTCTTCAGGATGTTGCAGTTCAGCTAAAGCCAGGCAAACCGATGGCACAACCAGCTAATTTTGTCTGCCACTCATGTTGTTGACGTTCCAGAATCTCAGGTTTTGTGCCAGCGACAGCTGATCGATCGATTGACTGATCTATTATTATGGCCGACCCTGCACGTGTCAAACCTGACGAGGGCACACCTGAGAGGGCAACATCCGCCGGCGAAGAGAGTTCCAAGGTTAAATCAGAGGAAACTGAAGACAAGGCGGCAACATCTGCAGATGAAAACAAAGGTTCATCCTCACAAGAACCCCCCAAACAAGAGATTAAATCTGTGAGTTCTGCAGCTTATTTGCTCAGCTTAATAGTGTTTAAAATATGATGCACTGATGGTATTAAAACTATACTCCTGCCATTACATTAAGAAATACGGAAATTAAGGATTTTTAAACTTTACCTAAAACAAGAGGAGGATAAAGCAAAACAAACAACCCACGAACAACATTCAAAACAGCTCAAGGGGCTTAATTACTGTACCATAAAATGATAATAAATGTCACAATGGGCATTGATAAACTTTCAGAGGATGGAACCAGCACATTTCTTTACTGATTTTTAACCATATATGAATTTATAAGATATTGTGTGTGGATACACCATTTGATCTCAGTGGAACTGTTTGTTTCAGCACTAAGTGTGTATTTAAGTTATTCATCATCATGTAGTGATATACTCTAATTTCAATGTATGTATTCAGTATACACAAGAGAGAAGCAAAAATGATATCAGTCAAGTCAAACCTTGAATTTGATTGATTAGAAGTGAGTATTTAAGTGAGTATTGTCTTTGCAATACTGATGTATTTATGTACATTGTTTGAAGTTGCTCTAAATAAATTTCTCTCCCTCTGTGAAGGAAGTCGCAGCTGGGGAGGATGATGAGGAAGGAATGTCTGGCCAGCCATCTTCCAAAAGACTAAAGGTGGAACCGGAGAAGAAGAAGGACAAGCGCCAAAAGGTCGATGAGGATGAAATTCAAAAGATGCAGTAAGACTGAGATATCTAACAGAAAATTGTAATCCTTAACACGCGCTTGAGGTCTCCTTTTTTTCCCCCAGTGCACATAACAAACCCTTGATTTGTTGCATCTTATAGGGTTTTAGTGTCGTCATTTTCAGAGGAGCAGTTAAATCGCTATGAAATGTACAGACGTTCTGCCTTCCCTAAGGCTGCTATTAAGAGGGTAAGCATAAGACTCTGAGTGTTTGTGAATCTCTGAAACTCCTTTATTAGTCTAATGTCCTTTTTTTTTGTTATCTAGCTGATCCAGTCCATAACAGGATCATCAGTATCCCAGAATGTTGTGATTGCCATGTCTGGTATTGCCAAAGTTTTCGCTGGAGAAATTGTTGAGGAAGGTGAGTGGCAGACTTTAAAAAAACAGGAAAACATTCAAAATAAAATGATAAAATGAAACATATAAATTGATTTTAATCGATTTATTTGGTACTGTCTTGTAGTTAAATTGTTGCATTTGTCCTTACAGCACTGGATGTCTGTGAGAAATGGGGAGATACACCACCGCTTCAGCCCAAGCATATGAGGGAGGCAGTGAGGAGATTGAAAAGCAGAGATCAGATTCCCAATTCAAAGTACAAGCAAATTCTATTTCACTAAGCATTTTGTATGGAGATGGACTGTGAACAGATGAAGTGGTGCCTCTGCGACCACACTGATCAGTGTCTACTAACTGAGCAGACTCCACGTTCAGTGCCTGAAGGGTTTAAGAATGATCAATCCTTTATTCTCCCGTTCATCTCTGCAACATTCAGTTCAGAGGGTGTGAAATAATATTCATCTGGTATGGTTGTAAATACAATGCATTTTATACTTATTAGAGGAATGATTCTTGTTCCACATTTTGTTTGTCAGCATTTTATGTGATGTGGTCAAATGGTTACAAAAATGTTTCAAATAGCATCACATTGTTGGCTAGGGAATTGGTTTATGAAGGTCTAAAACCTTGTCTTGGCATGTCAGCAATCACAAAGAAATGAATCCTTTGTAATTGATTCTTTAATCTTTTGTATCTCCTCTCTTAATGCAATAGTTTTGTACCAGAGTCTAATGATACTATAACTGATTTGCTGTTTAATGTGGGTTAACTGAATCTGTCTGTGCTTTACTTTTATTAAACAAGTAAACAATGGTATAAGTGGCACTAAACAGAGACTACGTATATTCAGGCAGTTAGTTTTACATGCCTGTACTATACAGATGTAGCCCCATTTCCATTTACTATTAATGTGCTATAACTTGGCGAAATAACTTTTTTATTCAGCCACATTTAGTAACTAGGAACTGTGTGTGGAATAACGTGAATTTTTTCTAGGAAGTTCACTCCAATGGTTTTCTAACAAAATGTGAGGATTGTCTTTCCATCACCTCTTCCTGACATGAATTTTTGTGTTTGAACCATCCCCACACACATACCTTGCATTTGTATAATGCCAGAAAGAAATACTATGTATACTATGTAATGTGTTGTTCATTATTTAACAACACATTACATTATTGCTTTCCTACCCAGCTCATATGAAGCTGTATTAATACAAATGCAAATTGTCATTTTAGACCATCAACAAACGTTTTCTGTTAAAGAATGTTAGTTTCAGATTCGGAGACGCAGACACACACTTATTATGACTGGCCTCGCCCTGCAGCTGATGGATCAAGTAGCATCACACAAGTTGGGCTGCGTTCATACTCTGACTGTTAAACCACAGGCCACATATAGTCCGTTTGGTGTAAATTTACATAAATGAACTGTACTGTCGGCTTTTCACTGTAATAAGGGTTTGGCTCCAAATTACAATGGGTTTCAAATCTGGACCCTAACTTGCTTCTGGAGAGAAAATAAAATATCAAATAAATATTAATGTGCAGCTTAATTCATTTGCTCATAGATCAAAAAGTCAAATGGTAGGAATGGGAGTTAAAATGTCTAATAGTTTTAATTGATGCATGTTACATTCAATACCCACTGATGCTCCCACACAGAATTGCATACATACAATAACTTCTTGCTATCTCAGATGAGAAGTCAACAGACAAGTTGTAAATGCTTTACACTGTCATATATTTACAGATCATCATCCGCTTCTGTACATGGCAAGTCCTTAAATATGATCAGAACATCTGAGGAGTAACATAGGATACAATGTCTGACCGACTGTATGCAGTTTCTCTGAAGCAAAATTGAATGTTTTCCTTCCCAGAAAAAGGCATGTGTGTAAAGCACTTTCATAAAAAGTGAATCACACAACGAGACATAAAAAGGTTAAAAACGCCACACGCGCCCCTTCTTCATACATATTTCACAAGATAAAACTCTTCCTTCAGCAGGGTTTTTCTTTCAAAATGCACAAAAGTACAAAAAGACATGTAACCAAACAGAGGGAATAGAAAATAAAGAAAAATGTGCTCAGTGCATTAAGACTTTCCCAATACAACAAAGAAACTAGAGGTTGTTTGCCCTGTTCCATCTCTGTGATAAATTAATTCACATTGTTACAGGCAGACAGTGCGAGGGCTCGAGTCAAATGCAAATACAGTGAGTGTAAGTGAAACAAACTGTGAAACCAGTTACTAACAACTTGAGGGCAAAATTAATGTCATCAAAACAGAATATAAATGAGGGTTAAATACAACTTTGACAGGTCAAATTGAAAGTAGTAATGCTGATTTGTCTAGACGAGTGAGACACTTCTTACTTGCTCTGTAAAAATCAAGTGTCACTCCAGTTCCTCTGTAGCCACTCACACATTACCAAGCATAAAGAGGATAATGTCTCCACACAGGAAACTGAAGTCTTCAGCACTCTGTTTTCTTAAATTTAAAGTGACAGTATTCATCTTTAAATGCCATTTACGGGGTTTTAAGGGGTCAGAATGACTCCTGGTAGTGTCATTGATTTGACTGACACACGCGCACGCACACTACATGCATAACTTCTACACAATCAAAACAATTTAGGAATCATATAACTCATCTGGAAAACAAACTATAGAAACAACAATATTTGTGTGCTCAGTCATTTGCTGCAAGGGTCAAATGTGTCTTTGCACAAGGAAGACTTAAACAAGTATCCCTGCATTTAAACAACAAAATTAAATTATGGGCTAAAGCTGTCAATCGTTTCTTTGCTCTCTTGCATCCACCTGCCGCGAAGCAGCAGCAATGTATTTTACGTACACGCTTACATATTTATGTCCATGGCAAAAAAAAAAAAACATCTCAGAAATCGATTTCATCAAAGCAAAAACATGTATGTAGAACTGGATTCTGGCCACGTCAAACCATCATTAACTTCGCTCGTATCACAGCGCTTAAAGGAAAAACTTTTTTACATTTTCAGAAAGGCCAACAGTGTTACTATTGTATTGCAGTTAATGTCAAGCAAAAACTTTTTCTTTTTTTTTTTCCCCCCACAAAGCATGATCCTAAAATGAGGAAAGACAGTCACTGTAGAACTTCAGCCATTCAAATCTTCAATGAGCAGCTGCAACAGAGAAATGTAGCTTTTTCCACCTTGGCATGGTTTTTGACACTTTGCTCTTGGAGTCAAAGGCAGACAGTGTTGATATATGTATTTATATAAATAACAAAACAGTACAGTATAAATATAAAGATTCTGTGTGTGTGTTTGGGTGTGTATACAACAAACATTTGTAAATGGTGTATGAGCATAGTATATGAGTGTGTGTGTGTGTGTGTGTGTGTGTGATGTAAGTGTGCGGTTTGAGCCAGTGTTAGGACAGAGGGGCATTAGAGGTGAGGTTTTCCCTCTCCCACCTCGTGGAAGAGCGAGGTGTAAAACTCGGGCTCCAGTTGCTTGTTGCGGTAACGCTGGACGATCTCAGTTATTTTCTGCTTCCGCCTCACATGAGGCGGGTTGTACAAGTCACTTTCCAGACGCTTTCGCCGGCACAAGTTGATGACCGTTTGGCGCACGAGAAACCCTGGGAGAGGCATATAAACACAGGAGCTCGTCAGGCCATGGATGTCGAACAGGAACTTCATCACTATGGGTCTGTCAATGAATCCTACAAGCTATTGTGAACAACTGATAAAGCATGAAATTGTATAGACACACCTTCAAATGGAAAAAGGTAAGATAAAAATTAGGGTGGTAAACAGTTTACCAATTGTCTTCATTAAGGAAGAGCTAAAATTTCCAAATCTTATTCTACAGTATATCCTCCTCTCATACATGTATTGAGGAAAGCCAGAGCCGCGGTTACACAAAGCTTACAATTACGCCACCTGCTGGCTAAATGTTGTTTCAACGTAAATTTATTAGAACTGCAACAAACAATTGTTATTCATCGATTAATCTGCCAATAATTTTCATGATTATTCCATTAATCACTTCACTCACTCACCAAATTGTCAAAACAATAGTAAAAAAGCGCAAAACGACATCTTCAAACGGCTTCTTTACTCAAACCAATAATTAAAACCGAAATTCTCTTTACTACCAGAAATGACAAGAAAAGCAGTAAAGCTTGACATTTAAGCTGAAACCAACAAATAGTTGATCATTTCGCTCAAAACAAGACTTAAACGATTTCTTGATTATCAAAAGAGTTACTTATTAATTTTCTTGATCGACTTACTGATTGATTGAGTAAACATTGCAACTCTTATATTTATGTAGCAGAAAATACTATAGAAGTACTAAAGGGAGATTGTTCCTGTGCAGTTTACCTTCAAATAACAAGCATAAAATATTAAAGTATTATTATCTTAATTCGTTCCTCAGTTATTCTTACAGAAGCTCTGGAAATCATGCGATGCATTGGAAACAGAGACAAAAGAACGGCATGTTAGCTGTTACCTAGTGCTCTGCGGCTGACCACCATGCCGTCCACCAGGGGAATCACCATGCCAAATTTACCCACTGCCCCATGGAGTCGGATCCTGAAGAGTCCTGTCTTCAGAGGATGGATGAAGATCAGAGGAACATCCTTCTCCAGTAACCCTGACCTGCAGCACAAACAAGAGGAAACAGCAGAGGATTAAGTGCACTGGTTGCAACCAATTACAATAAATAAGAAATATACTGGCACAATGAATGTATCCTTGCAGAAACTTTTTCAAACTTGGTATCATTAGGTATATTGGGAGTTTAGACTAGACTGCACTCAATTTATGTTTATGTATATTATCAATTATATAAGCGGACAAAACGTCTTCATGCCTGTGCAGCTTTGGTGCAGTTTTGAAGAGAAATGTACAGCTGTGATCTGATCACATACTTACGGAAAAGAACCTCTCAAAAATGGAACTCTTCATGTGGTTAAATCTATCGATCGATACCGGAAAAAACAACAAACTGTACAGCGAATTTGCTCTTGTGGTAATAAACATTGTCACGGCTCAGCCACAGTTACCTTTCTCCGATTCCTATTTTGCATTGTATGTGCTCAAGTGTGTACTGTGCCGTTTGTTTAGTCAACATAACAAACAGACACAGAGTACATGTTCTTTTGCAGAACAGTTTTTCTGTTATGAGTGTAAACTCGTGAATACCTGCAGGAAGTGCTGTTGCTCAGGCTCGCCTCCAAGCCTGTGCTAGTTTCCAACAAGAGATCAGGCAAGGGGAAGTTCTCTAAAAATACAAATATCAATGTCATTCATGTTCTGAAGAAACAGGTTTTTTTTGTTTTTTATACAAACACCGTTTAAGGCTGCAGATGTTGATTATTTCTTATCAAAGATCGACAGCTAGTGGACATTTAATATCTGATATCATAACAGTTGTTTTATATGTTAATTGTATCGATTTTTTTGCAATGTATTAACTGGTTAATCCCTATTTGTTTTTTACCAAAACATCATGTGCAGAGTAATTTAGTGACAGCACATAATTTGAATCCATAAATCTCAGATTACAGGAAATGGTTGAAGCATAAAAATTATATCCCTACCGATGTCATCAAAGCGCTCCACCCAGACCACAAACACCTTTGTGTCAGGTCCAAGAGGAGGGAAAGACTTTCCAGTCGATGACCTCTTTGTTTTCACCAAAGGACTCAACTATATGAAACACAGTGAGTGAATCAAACACCGCAAATGACATCATCTCCACTGCTGTCAGCACAGTTCAGATTCATCCATATACAGTATGTCAAACTTTACTTTTCTTGCAGACTCCAGGTTTTCAGAATGGTTGGGAAACAGTTCCAGTGTGAGATTGTGTTGTTTGAGTAAACCAGGCATGAGGTCTGCATTGTGATCGGCCTCCACGGTGGTGTCGCTGTGCACTGATGACTCTTCTGGGGGACAACAAAAGATCTCTGTCAACCATCACTCCCTCAGTGGGGTTTCTTCACATAAAACATCTATCAGTTCAGAGTCAAGGAAGCAAATGCTGACCAGAACTTTCTGTGAAAGACGGAACGACGAAGGCTATCTCTGTCAGAGCATCGGCATAGTACAAAACCTTCTTCTCCCCATTGAAGACTGAACCTCCTGTGTCCTCTGGAGTAGCTGCTTCCTCTACAATCAAAAAAGTTCAACATAGATTTAATTACCCAACATGCAGACACATGTTGACATGCAATTTTCCACAATCCTCCTCCGGTCTACTGGAGAAGTTTGCCTGTAGATTACCAGTTTGTTGCATGTCATTGCTGTCTGAGCAGGAGTTGAGGGACCAACTGGTATCGAGGTGCCCTGTCCACCCTGGGTGACGTCCCACGTCCACGGGCCAGCCCAGGGACAGCAGGAACTCCAAAAAGTGGGGCTGGACACTGGATGACGACTCCACATTCCTCAGGATCTGAAGAGTACATAAGCAAACAACAGTTCAATCCACTTAGTAACCTATTCATTTCAACACAGTGCTAACACTTCATTCCAATCCAGGCCACAAATCAAAAGGAAAAAACAAAAATACTATATTTACATGCTAGACCCAGTATCAGACCTTCAGGGGAGCTTGTAGCAGCTTCAGGAAGAGTTGGGGGAAACCACAAATCCACCCCTTTCCTTTTCCTCCTCCTGACTACCTCAAGAGCAAACACTGTGGACTTTGCATGCAATCACTGTCAAGGGTAAGCTGGCGTTTTTCTCCTTTTAGAAAGATTAAGGGTGCTGTTTTGCAGTGAATGTGTTCAGGGTTGCCACTAGGGATGCACAATTTATCAGCAGTCATAATGGTACCAACCAATGTTAGTAATTTTTTCAATTTTGATATTAAATACCCAATGAGCAAAACTAGTCTGGTGTGAATAACTGATGAATATTTTAGTGTGGCTGCCATTGCCTGTGTATGTGATCCACTCTCTGTTTCTGAAGGTGGTGGTAATGCACCAAAAGTCTCTTTGCCAACTTCCAATTAAAATAAAAGAAGTGTGTGTGGATTTTCGTTGTTTGGCGAAGCCACCATGTCATTGATTACATGTGTTTCAGTGTTTATAAAAACAATTTTAACTACTAACTCGATGATTTAACTTGTGTCCTCATGGGACTGGAAGTTGCACAACCATCAGCCACAGTTGGAGCCAAGTCCCACTTGGCTCCAAATTAGTATAAATACCAATTTATACCCTTTATAAAACACCCATTAATTAGCAAAACAATAAATCAGTCTCTCTCTTAATTTATTTTGTAAATTTTCAAGTTTTCATTTGGATTAGAATTTAATCATTAAACACTATACTACTTTATTTTACACAGAATGTACTCCCTCCAATCAGCTGAAGTTACCTCATGGCTGCTTTTCTGTCCAGCCCTCACGTAGAAAATAAAGACAGTTTCAAACGGTCGGCAGGGAAGCAGGTCCAGGTAGCTGATGTCATCAAAAAATCCTGGAAAGGATGAGTCCAGGCCAATCAGATGTGGAGGTAGACGACTGTTGTTGGGCTCCTAACAATAAAAATTGAATGTCATGCAATCTTGTAAACAATACTATAGACATTACATTACCATTTTCATTCCATAGATTTAAATGATCACTTCACTGTGCATTAGCACCAGTTAAAATTTAGAATATGAAAGGATTTCTCATGAAAACCCATCAGATAAATTATATTTACCAACCTTGAGTGCTTCCAGAGATAAAAAGCCAAAATGGGAGAGGAAAAGACGTGCAGTCTGAAACTCCTGCGAGGGTGGAGGGGGTTTGCACTCAGTCTGAGAGTCTGGGAAACACTTGGATTTCCAGATTTCATCACTGTGGCGCTCCAAGGCATTCTCATACTCAATCTGCTTGGTCATCAAAGTGCGTAGCTTCTCATGCTGAACTTCCAGCTGTAAAGAAGGGTACACGATTCTCAATTTACAGGCTGTAGGTAATGAAAAACAGTCAAGTGCATCAATTCAGCACACAACTACAAAAGGAAAAAGTCCTACAGTCTATATCCTGTATCACTTAACAAAGCTACTGCGAAAAGCCAATAATGTGAATTTGTGTTTTAAAGCATGAGCATTAAACCTAAGAACATTCCATTTTATTAGCAAACCTCTACAATCTAATCCAATCCAGTAGCTTTTTTGTTCACTTTCTTAACACAAGTGTCAATTCATCTCTGTGGTAATTTTCCAGCTGAATTTAATGGTGGTTTGGGATTGCATTAAAAGCTATGCATTATTGCAAATTAATTGAGTTGAATTGACAAACCAAAAACAACAATTATCATCATCTTGACACCAACCCACTTAATTTGACTCCTTTTAACCCCAAAAGACACCAAAGTGAGATTTCATCTGTCTAACAACTCACATTTGGGCAATTACTCAGTGTGTATGTAGTTGATAAATCATCTTACCAGCCCATACAACACACCTGAGTTTGTAAAATAACAAATAATATAAGTAATTAAACAACAGCATGGTTTCATCTTAACCAGGGCAACAAAGCTGTATATTTATATACTTGAATCATTACAATTGGATGATGTGAAAACAGGGTCAATGACAAGATTCAACAGCAAACAAATCACACCTCTTTACTGACAATGTCATCCAGGTCAGGGATACTGACATCAGCTTTGACCAGAGGAATCTTATCCACCTCCTCAGGGAAAGGTCTCTGCTTGACATTATACTTGATCCCCACATCATTGTTGGGTGTTGGGCGGCTCTCAGGAACAAACACCTGCTGTGGAAGGAGTAGACAGGCAAGGAGCAGAGTTGTGATATCAGTGCAACTTGAGGGAAGCTACAGGTTTTACAAAAGTAAAACTGTAGCATGTCATGTGAAAACATTTCCAAAATGGTATCTGTTTAGCATGCATGCTTTTCATGATGCAGCAATCTACAATGTGATCTCACCCTCTGATTAGCCCGAGCTCCCCTGGGTTGGTGAAAGAGCTGCATGGTCCAGGCATGTCTACCAGCCGTCCCTCTGATCAAAACTGTCACTGAGGGACTGGGGTCTGTGAAGAAGGAGATGTTTTCATTTAGGAAGTAACAGGGCAGCCTGTTGTATTACTGATTTAATACTAGGGCTTGATACAAGATGGGTAATACAGTTTGTACTTGGCATTAATGTAGTTTTTATTAAAAGATGGATGACAAGCTACTGACTCTGCTCATTGCCCAGAGGTTGTTCCAGCATGGCAAGGATGACCGAGTTGTCCAGCACAAAGTAGCGGAAGTTGCTGGCTCCTGTGGCACTCAGCCTGGCATAGCGAATCAGGGTGTCTTCATTCAGCAGACTGCAGGTAGAGGCGGTCCCACTGGGTGAAGGGAAGGCCCCCAACACCTGCATGATACTGGAGAACACCACAGAAAAAAACGAAAATAAATATAACGAAAATGGGTCAAAAGACACAACATTCCTAAACCATAAAGCAATAGAAAAATGATTTGATATAACAATGAAGATTTTAAATCAGTTGTTTTCAGTTGAAAAGAATGCAAAAGGAAATTTAAAAAAAATTTTAAAACGAAAGAAAAAAGCTTTTAAGAGATATCCAGAAATTCCCCTTTGGACTGAGGGCCTCTAGCCGCTTTGATAACAGTGTAATACTGAAAGAATTCTGCACTGAAACTTACTGACCTTGACACTTCTTGTGTTTCAGCTTATGATTAGTTGATTTTACTGCTTTTTTTCTGTCAGTTTCAGGGATGCCAGCCATCCAGTGTGCCTTGACACAAGTTAGTTTGTGTTTGTTTTCAAGTAATATTTGCATTTTGTCTGAATCATCACAAATCTTTCTTAGTTTTATTTAGACTATTAGCCTGCAAGGCCTTATGAGCATTACTAATTACTAAGTTTTAAACTTATAAACTAAGCACTTTGCAGAGGGGAGATGTATGAAGTCTC
>KV751326.1:2862371-2872393 GCA_001698575.1 Mola mola
CCTTGCTTGGTCTACTATTTAAATTGTTAACAGAACACAGACAGGCAAGATGAGTTTGCAAGATAACACACATGTGGGAAACGTGATAAACACTCTGATTTAACGTGTGCCCAATTCGTCCATAAAAATATTCATTTTAGTATAACTTTACAGAATCAACATTAACGTATTAGCTCCATTACATCTGTAGGTCCGTATCATATACTCAACATACAATAGAAATACCCTTTTCAATTTCTGCACTTATGTTATGATTTAATAAAACGCTTCAACTTACAGTTGAACTCTTGCTTGTGGTTTTGGTCACCACTGCATGTCTTTGCTTGCGGTTGTGAGGGGGTGTGGTGTTGGTGATGGAGGCGGGCGGAGACATGCTCATTCTGTTGACTGGAGTGGGTGGGGCACTGTCAGCTCTGGGGCGTGATATACCTGTAAATTGGGAAGATAAATTAAGAAGTGGACATTTTGAGTCTTCCCTCCACAGTAGGATGTGGATTAATTTTTGATATTTGTTGATATTGATGAGAAAGAAAAATATGAAGCGGTTTCAGAGTCAGTGACTTGATCATAGACAATATTCATTCACACACATGCAAGATAATGGTTAGATATGAATCAGCAGTAATTGACGATTATCTGTCTTGATTGACTTTATGCACCCCCAAAACACCACAGGTTGATGGATAGTCTCAATATCTGGGATATGTCCTTTTGCTGGAGCAAGTCTAACCCCATTTGTTAATATCAACACCATCAATAAGTAGACTCCATCATATGCCCGTCTCATCATACAACCTATCAGCTGATGTCTGTACCATGAGAAAGCAGCACTGGAGAAAAAGTGAACACCCTCTCCCGTACATCTTTCTTTTCAACAGAGACACCTACAGTGTAAAGAGAAACACACACACACTGACATGTTTCTATTCAAACATTTGAACAGGAATCACTGACATCCTCCATCTTGTTTTCCCTCAAGAGTAGTGCCTGAGTAACTATGCAAAAGGAGTAAAACTGTGTTATAACCTATACTTTACAATTTAGTGCACCTTTCAAAGTAAGACGGGTGGGCGTGAGTTGAAATCCACTGATATTTTTTTATTTAAATATATATTTGCCTTGGGTAGATCACAATAAACCCTGTGCTTGTTTTAATTATTGCCAAAGTAACACTTCTTTGCATATAATGCAGGAGAGGCATTAAACTGTGCTACAATTATTATCTTTGACAAAAGTAAAAGCATACTGGGTAAGCTTAACGAAGAAGGTGGCTGGCTAGAGGTAGGAACAACAATTTTAAAAATCTAAAAACACAACATCATGCACTGCTCTATCAGCGGTGATGTGATCATGTTTTGTATTTCAGCACTAAAATTGTGCAAAAAAATACATGATTTTTCATGCCTTGTGTATGTGTTTTTTTTTATTTTTCTTACATGTACGTATTCCCCTGCTGGTTTTTAAACCGTTACAAGTTAAGGCTTCTTAAACAGCATTTATTTCAATTTAATATCCTCTTACCTAAGAAGGCGTCCACTAGGCAGCTGATGCCCCTCATGGCCCTGAAGAAGATCTGGGGTAGCTGTTTTAAACATGGATGCAGCACCACTTCATGAGGGATGCCACTGGAGTTAAGAAACTGTTCCTGAAACTTTGGAGTGGTGCTCACTATCACAGGGTTGCTCAGATCGACAGGGTTGCTACACACGAACAGAGAGAGAAGGACATTTGTGGACTAACCAAAATGCTTGCAAATGCGGCTAAATTTTATTTGGATGTACGTAATATTTGACTCTGAACGGGCTTAGACAGAATGGAATCAGTTTTCTGACATTTAATATTGTGAGATGTGAGATGATAATCAACAATGAATGACTTTATTTTGTATATACAGAATTTTCAACAGATAGGAAGTAAAGTACATAGAATTGGGAACTAGTCTATGCTAAGGGGATTATATGAGTTGCTTTTTCAGTTCCACCCTGTGTTACCACATCTTTGTGCATAACAACATATGAAAAATGATGTTTGTCCATTAGCATTAAGAACATTCTTTTTTTCTTCCTCAGGCTAGAACCCGGGAACATGTTCAGTATACCTCAGCATGTGGAGGAAGCGGTACCACGTCTGTGCCACGCAGTCATTGTCCATCTCAAAAGGAATCAGGTTGGCATCTTCATCAGGAACTTTGAATGGTGGGAAGGATGGTCCGTGGGTAAAGCGCAAAAGCCTGGATTAAAAAATAAGGCAGAGATGATCACAAGACAGATCACAGTAAGATTTTTCTTAAAGTACTTGTTACATCCACTAATATAGCATAATTAAGAGGCCATAACAGTTTAGTTCAAATCAAAGTTAGATTATCCCAACTAGGGACAGATAAGACAAGTCAAGTGACCAACTATCTTCACTGTCGAACAACTCAACAATACTTGAAGTATAATGAAAACACACTTGAAGCGCCGTGATGCATTCAGGCCACATAAGGTTGTGTTGAAGCTAACCTGGAGGTCAGGGCGCAGGCTACTCTGCTCCACTGCTCGACAACAGGTGGGTGGTGTCTCCAGTTGGCCAGCATCTCTCGTGCCGTTTTCCAATATGGTGGCGTAGGAAAGCAGCGAGCACAAGCCAGTAGCCACACCTCAAACAGCACTGCCATTAATTTCTCTGCCAATTTTTCCGCTACTCCAACTGAAACAGATGGAAAATATTAGGGAACTACTTCTGAGTGCAATACTCAGAACACCCAACCCAAAAACTTAAAATCCTGGATCTGCCTCTTTATCTGGATCCACATCAAAATTTACTGGGATCCTCCTTGACCCATCATCCCCCTAAGTTTTGATGAAATCATCCACAAATCTTTGCATAATCCTGCTGTCAAACCAACCAACCCACAGACAAAGATGGAAACCACCTTCCTTGTGGGGGTAATAATTCATTTTAGTAATCATTATGACCAGCTATTAATAACTATAAAAATACAAAAAGAGGGTCTGTGTGGCACAGTGCATGGCATACCTCCAACTGTGGGCGGTGCAAGTAACGTGTCATTGATGCGAAGCAGGAAAAGCAACAGCACCTCCCAGGTTTCTCTCACCATAGAAACAGACTCTCGTGCCAATTTTTGGACAGAAGTCAAAACCTGTTGGCAAAGCCTGATATGGTTCAGACTGTGCTGTTCAGGCCTAGAGGGGGACAAGGAGAGTTTGAAAGCAATCAGAGAGAGAAGCAGAAAGAGAGAAAGTGAATGTTTCTAGTATGGAGTCATACTAGAAACGTGAGTGGGAGTTAGGATTGCAATTCAGAGGGATGTTAAACACTAGTTTCCCACCTTAGCGCATAATGAGTTAACACATTGTGTGTTTTGAACTAGAGCAGTAACACTGCACGGACATGCGTGAATGGGAGACACCTTTTCATGGAGCAAGAGAACGTAACATACTGTTGAGTACTAAATACATGAAAGTGCACTACACAAGAACAGCACCTGGCCCACCATGGTCCTAAAAATAATATGTCTCAAAATCATGTACATAAACATCTAGACTCACTTGAAGCTTTCTCTCACCTTAGTGACTTCCTCTTAAGCCTATAGTTGCTTATTTACACTTTGTCCAAATTTGCTAAATCCTTTAGCCTAGCAGCTAGCGATGGCTTCTCCCACTCCTGCTAAGTGTGTGAACTGTTTAAGTATTCCTCTGTCTCCTTTAGCGATAATGGCACATGTAATAAATAATGTTTATTTGTAGCATTGGAGGGGAGATTTAGCAAACTGGAATTGTAGGTCTGCACCCTTTAGCTGGTGTGAACCAGCCAAGTGTAGCTACTCCTACAGGAAACTGGGAAGGCGGGGTGACAGTCAGTGATGGACATTGTGGAAATTCAGAGATCTTAGTTTTTGTTTTTTTTTGAGAAGATATGTTTTTAGTTTCACTTTAACAAAAAACAGTAAATGTGATTTTTTTTTTTTTTTGCATAGTTTATACTCTACCTACTACAGAAATATAAAGGGATTCTTTAACTTGATAAAGAAGAGATAGAGAAAAATTCTGCAGTATTTACAATTTTGCTGTTTTGCATGAGAAATTATAAAAGGATTTTTTTTTCTTTTTAAAAAGGTATATTGTGTCTTCAGTCTGCAAAATCATATCACAAGGCCGGAATCGTAGCGCATCTCGCGTTGGGCGTTTCATTACATCCCTACTCATCCATGAATGTTTCCGACTTACCTTGGTACAAAGACGTTGTAAAGGTGTTTGAGAATGGTCTGGACATACATATTGGGCTCCTTCACCACAGGATGAGGCATGGAGTCCCGAGGCGAAACCAGAGCCATCATCCAGTCTGTGTACACATCCACACACAGTTTGACGGTGTCCCCCTCTAGGGGGAGGGTGAGGCCATAACACAGCACCTCCATGGTCCATTTCACCTAAGAATCAAAGCATTTTCATTAATCTGTGTGAGTGTTTTATGTTGCACACTGTCAGTGAGTCATCTATTCTGATGCACACGACACAGCAAGGAAACAAATATTCAACACTGTCATACTTTGAAACACAATAAAGGATGTTGCAATGTTGTATCTTGATGAACCATAAACAGTTAATCTATTTTGATTTACTGTATCATAACAAGAAAGGCCAAAGGTTTAAGAAGATGGCAATAACAACACACCACCTCTCTTAACCAATGAAAAACAGACCAGCCTATTTAAAAGGCACATGATGACTGAAAACCTGATCGACATTCTACAACTATTGTTAGAAACACTGATGTTCATGTAAAGATAACAGTGGAAATCCTAATACCATTTCTTATTTTCTAGTATGACTCAAATCTAAGTTTTTATATATTCTTCCTACTGCATTCTTAGCACAAAGTCAGCCTTCAAATAAAGCCTGCATAACAGCGCTCCCTTGACAGGTTCCTGCAACATTTTGTTTTTGTATAGTTTTCCTGCAGTGTTTCTGTAAAACAGGAGAAAGGGGTGAATCAGCAGTAGCAGGAAGTTCTATCTAAGCATGAAATTTAAAGCCACAGCAGTATTTTAGATAAATGGTGCACCTGAAAAATAGTGTTTAAATATATTTAACTCAACACATCCCCATCCAGACGCAGGCTGTCATATCACTAATTGAAACTGTGATGTGACTGTGTGGCCTGCGCTGAACTCTGAGAATCTCCGTGTCATATCAGAGAAAGAGGGAGAATTGTCTGATAGCTGGGGAATAAAGAGCACACAAACAGAACCAATATTCATCTGGCTTTTTATTGTTAATACCAATCAGATACCTGAGGAAAGGTTGGGGACATCCCTAATAAACACAAAATTAATGTTAAGAACTGCTTTAGAGGCTTTAAGAAAAAAAAACACCCATTTGTATCCAAAATATAAGTGGTTCATTATTTACAAACAACGAGATGGAAAAACACGCATTAGAGTACCAAGTGTATTCACCTTCATGAACATGGACAGTGATATTCCTGTTGTCTTTCAGGCCTCCTGCATCGATAGCTGAGGCTATTTCTGTAGCACTTCATCAGTCATGCCTTTACATGCTGTAGTATCTATACTAAATCTACACCACAATCTTAATTTAGAACTCGAACAATGGTAAGGATTAAAGGAATAAAGAAGGGCTCAGGCCTGGAACGTCACATTTGGAGGTATTAAATGTTTACGGTAGCAAGTCCGGTGGGCAGACTTTGTTCTTTGTATTTTCAGTTCAGTTTTTTTTTGTTGTTTTTTGTCCTGTACCTGGAGCTTAATTTGTGTGTAGGTGCACACCTTTGAATATTTTTTTTTCCAAGGATTAAGGTACTGACAAACAAAGCCCAAATCCTGCACCAAAATACATGGAACCATTTCACAATGACACAAAGCAGAAATCATGGATATCACAACAATATGACCAATCTTTGCTTCAAAGTTGTCCAGCAGCGTTCCTACAACATGAGTTACAGAGAATGTATATAAGTGCAGGGCAGTGTATTAAAGGAAGTTTGGGGAAAAACTACCTGAACTGCATTGTTCAGGTCTGATCATTTCTTTTATTCATGTGCAAATATTTTGATGTATTTACTCCACCTTTATTGTGTATAATGTAAAAAAAAAAAAAGAAGTGTCTGTCACAGATTGAATAAAGGGAGGGTGTACTATTCACATTTCTATTCTCCAAGTAGTTCATGCTTCTTACATGTTAACAACATCTAGTCAGCCATCAAGGTGCTCAGTGCAGATGTCATACCAAACAATGCTCTATCAACGTAAAACAAATCTGGAATTCACTGGTCATTGTCATTAACTAGTATGTCCAAAAAACAAATAGGCATCACATTCCAAAACTACTGAAAGTCTGGTGAAGTTTTTTACGTCCACCAAAAATTTCTGGTGTTTCACAGAAATAGCACTGCAGCAATCTTTTAAATTTGTATTGTTATGGGTATGACAAAATAATGACTCAATTTTCATTTTTGGGTCAACAGTTTCTTAAAGTTAAGATTGAGGATTCCTTGAGGTTTTGCTCATCATGGCTGTGCGGTGCAGTGGAGTGTATCGTGCAAAAAAATATTAGAAAATGGATTATATGTCTCCTACCTCTCCAATAAAATTGGAAGGAATTTGTCAAAAAAAAAACGACAAAAAACTTTAATCATGTAACTGGTGTTGCTCACGTGGCAATTTATTTTGAAGCTGTCAAGCTTTCTTAAGCTTAGCTGATAGAGGTGGTAGCTTGGAAAGTTATCAAAGCATTGAAGTGATATGTCAAACATTGTCCAGCCATCTAAAAACAGCTGCAAGACTGAACTGTATGGTCCTCTGTCTCACCTCCTTGTCTGTCTTGAGGATGTTCTCAGTGGCGACGGGGCTTACAGCTGTGCCCAGAGGCTTGACCACAGCATTTGCTACCTCTGTGCCCACACTGGTGGGATAGGTGTGCAGGACACTGAGGTGGCCCTGGTCACTCTGCACCACCAACTGCAGCGAGCGCCACTCGGAGTACATGCTGCTGATGTCTACTGTACTCTACTCACACCTCCTGCCTCCACCTGCACACACAAATCCAGGAGTCAACATAATAAGGCAGATGAGAAAACTTATGTCTACTGTAAGTTACATAGTTATTATCGGGCACCAATACAGTGGTGCCTTCTGTTAGGATAATCCTTTTAGTAAAGCTGTCACTATCTAACCCTGAATGTAAAAAAAAAAAAATGAAATAAAGGAACATCTCTTCTTATCAGTTTCTTTATGTTGCCTCATATAACAACAAAGTACTACTACTTTAATTACTTTACCTGGTTTCATTACTAATGTAACAAAATTAACATTAATGTATTTTGTTAGAAGGAAAAGTCACATTAAAGGTATAGTTGTTCCGATTCAGATACCAGTATCGGAATTGCCGAGTACTGACTCTATGGACTGTCCGATACCAGTAAACTCGTTTTGCCGTTTAGCTGAAAGTCGGCATGCAGCCACTTTATTATTCTTTACCACTCTAAAACCCTGTGCTACCACTACCAATTACTGTTTTAGAGCAGCAAAGAGAACCAGATGCACAACATGTTGGTTATTTTGAGATACTTTACTCTTGATAATCCTTCCAGTAAGTGACATACACAGTATACAAGGCTGTACTTTCGCAGAGCAGCACAAGTGTTGCCAATTGTAACACAAGCAACCTCATGAAGAATTTAAAGACACATCACACGAATGATGATTTCACCAACGCAAGAAGGGGGAAGGCCGACGAACTTCAGCAGCAAACTTTGGAAGCTGCATTCTGAGAAAAAAATTTCCAACAACAGCAAAAAAGGTAACTGACAAAACTGTCGAGTTCATTGTCCTGGATGATCAGCCTGTCAGTTGTCCAAAATGTGGAATTTCATTGCTTAATTGAGCGTTTGGTGCCAGGTTACTGTTTTTCAGGTGGTAAATGTATCTCTGAAACTGTCCCAAAACTTTACAAGACAGTAAGGGAACACATTTCACACAGGCTAAAAGACATGCAGGCAATCAGCTTTATTAACTCACATTTGGAGCTCTGACATGTGGTCCGAGTCCTGGCTGAGTTTTAACCACACACTGGATGGACATAGTGTCACCATCAATATTTACCCTTCAAACTGCTGTGCTGCAAGCAAACAAGTTCTGTGGGTCAAATACTGGCACGTTATAGCCAAAAAAATTGACGAGATGCCGATAAAGTGGAACATCGCCAAGCCCAACGTTTATGTTGTTTTGCACAACATGTGAAAAAAGCCACAGATGATATATACGTTTATACAATATATACATACTGGTATCGGATCAGTACTTGGTATCGGCCAATACCCAAAGCCCAGGTATAGGAATTGGTATCGGAACATCTCTAATTAAAGGTATAATATTAGCAACAACATAACATTGCACTATACACTGACAGATGAAGTATTTAACAATGATCACCTCAATACTTTACCAATTTCTGCTGCAAAACCCTTGAGCCTGGCATTCAGGTGAATGCTATTTGACACAAACCATCTGCCCCAAACACCACTGATGACCAGACCAAGCATACCCCTGTTTCACCAGCACACCGCAATAGCAGTGGGTTCCCACTATCAATGCTGTGTCGCCACAAAACCTCAGAAAGTGTCAAAGGAATTTGACAAAGAACTTAAAGTGTACATATGGCCTAAAATTCCCCAGATTCAAATCTGACTGAGCATCCGTGGAATGTGCCTGAAAAATGATGATCCACAGAAGTCCCGGTGTGTAATAGACTTGGCTTTTACCTGTCAAGACAAAGTCACATGACCTCTGGGGTGTGTACCTGTGGTGACTCTTTCCAGAGTGCTCGTGGTAGATCTTTTGAATACTGTGACTTACAAGGTGGGACCCCCATAGATCATATTTTTTTCAAGGCACTTCCATTTAATGCCCAATCAGATAAGAACTTTGCAAAGTAGCAAAGTGATCCATGGTACTCACTTCAACTGTCAGTGGTGTTAATGCTATGGCTGATAGGCGTATAATAACTACATAAATGTTCAATGCCGCACAGTTTGACAGCAAACAGGACCCGTCAAACAGAGCAAAACGTTACGTTCAAACAGACCAAAACATTACACTACATTTTCTCTAAAGCTATTCCATTGAAAACATCAAGCATCAAGACTTGCATTACAAATTCCTACTTTGGCTAAATTCTAAACTACGCAGCTTAATTGCAAGTACACTTAAAATAATTAAGTAAACAGAACATACTAACCATTTGTATCGCCAATCTCTCGTCGGTAACAAGCGCAACCTCAACCAGGAAACGGTTCTGAAGAAGATTAGCTTGCTAACGGTGGCTAGCACTGACATCAAAACATCCTCTAATCCTTGTTGATGACATTAGCTAAAGTTCGCTGCTGAGTGCCTTCTTTGTTGCAAGACCGTCTCTCTGGACAAGTCAATCAACCGCCGTCATCATCTGGTAGTTCTGCGTTCTAACTTATCAATTACCTTAAACTACGATGTAGTTGATCCGACGCAGCTAGCTAGCTAGCTAGCTAATTTTCGTTGACATTAGCGTAGCTAGCTGTCATTCGTGCTAGCTACCCAACTTTGCAAAAACGCTTACGTTCGTTCTCTCGCGAATTAGCTGGGGAGGGTTTCCGTTTACCTGGACCAAGTGGAAATGTTGTCATAACAGAACTGTGAAAGTCGCAGTTTATGCTTCCTGTGTTTTTTGGTCTACACCATTACAGCCTCCCTCTTCGCAATGTCAAGGCTTGGATATTGCAGCTTGATGGGCTAACGGGAAATAGGAATCTAGGGTAAACGCCCCCTACTGTACTGGTACTGAAACTGCATCAGACTCGACGTTGCCTTCATGGACTGCAGGGAAACTCTAGTCAGCTGCCCTCAGTCAGAGTTTAATGAAACTTTAACTTGTAAGAGGATTTTCTCAAACGAAAAGCAATTATCAATACATTTCCTACAACATTAGGACACTCAACTTTCTTCCCAAAAGAAGATCCTT
>KV751326.1:2881047-2899426 GCA_001698575.1 Mola mola
ACAAGACTCTTATTTTGAATGGCAATTAGATAAAGAATCACGGGGGGGAAACGGAGCGGCAACTAACGATTATTTTAAACACAGAATAAGCCGCCGATTATTTTTATGATTTATAAATTAATCAGTTGCTTTTTTTTTTTTTTACTGCAACCTACAGTTTAAAACCCAGAATCTTCAGAATAAAACAGCAAATATTAACGTTTAAGAAAATGGAATCAACAAATGTTTAATAATTTTGCTCAAAACAAGACTGAAACAATTAATCGATGATCCGAATAGTTGTCTATTATCTATTTTTATGCTTTGGTCGAATATTCGTTGCAGCTCTGGAGGAAAAAATAAACACTGAATGAGATAATCCGCCCAGCTAATAATCGGTAAACCTTTTCACATACTGTTACTTTTACTTTTGTCATGTAAGTACTCTCATTGCAAGGAATTTATTTTTGAAAAGCCCATTTAAGTACATTTACTATGGGATACTTTAAGGCTTCTGCCCAAGTTCTGTTTGCATGGGAGACTTTAAGTTTTTCCAAAGTAATATTTAATCACGTCCCGATTTTGGGCACTTTTTGCACCAGTAATTAGACTGTGGTGCCAGAACAATATAAACTTTGTGGACCAGATAGCTTCGGCTGTGGGGGTTTTATAAGTACACATATAAAAAGCCCCATCACTATGGGCTTGGTCACTTCGGGTACCTAGTAACAGGAACGGTGCTGTGACAGCATCTCGCTGGCTTCCATGTTAACGCCATCACAAAGTTCCTCTGCCGCTGACGGACCCGGCCGTGTGACCACCACCGACTTTAGGACCCCCAGACACTGAGGTCATGGGCTTGACCACAGGGCACGGACGGCCGTTTTGCTGTGTAAGCCACAGATCAGGCCGCCGGTCCGGACTCACTGATTACGAGTGATGTCAGTTCATCTCTAAACTTAGTGAGGGGTCTCTATTTTGGTGCTTCAGTTCACCTTGGAAACTTCAGATCAGATGTGTCACTCTTACATGCCTTGCTCATGGGATTACCCCCTTCATGTAACAGCTGAGACCTGTGCTGTGATTCCCTCGGAAATGAAAGTAACGCCAACTGATTTCATCACCAGGCAATCTGGGGATTCACCTTTGTGTGTGTGTGATGTGGGGAGCGCGTGAAGCCTGGGCGCCTGTGTGGTCCCCCGGCTATTGCCCCAGGTTGTGGGGCTTCATCAACACACAATTCATTATTGGAGTCGTGCCATGTCACTGGGAATATCAAGTTGAGTAATATCAACCCCACCCTGAGAACACACAGCCACCCACTTCACTACAGCAGCAAATTATCTATTTTATCTATTATCTATTAGTTTTCTAATAAACGCAGTACGATATATTAAGTGGATACTGATCCTGGAGCTAGAGATATTAGATTTGATTTAATTTACAGCTACTTTTATTTTTTTATTTAATTTTTTTCAGGAATGGCTCCTGATTGTTGTCTTCACAAACACTAATAAAGTGTCCATATCCGTCTCTTACCTCCTTCAGGGACAGGGTTCTGCGTGGCAGCCTCTGGCACGAAGAGACACAACAGCGTCCATGTGAAACACATGAGGCCCCCCATCATCGCAATTACGGGTCAGATCCTCAGTTCTTCTGGCCTGGACTCCACCATAAAGTGTATCCGCGGGGTCCAGAGGAGCGCGCTGCCGGTCACTAGATCACTGTCAGGGGCATCATGTGTCACGTCCAGGTCGGATTTTGTTTTTATTTTGCTTCCCCTCCGTCCTCTTCAAGGAGCATGACCGACCCGCGCGGAACTTCGGCAAGTCAAAACTGAACTGTAAACCTTAGTGCGTGCGCGCGGTGCGCCTCACTGGCGACTGTCAAGCGTGAGACGTGTATATACGGGCTTTCCGGTAAAACTTTCAAAATAAAACCCATCAGGGAGGCCTTTTGTTTTTGCGTTCTTGCTTTGGTTTGTGATACTCTTATACTGCATTATGTTTTATAGAAGAGACCTACATGCTTGTGCCTTTCAAGAAAAGCACTCGAATAAAAAAGTTTTTTCAAAAAGCTGTTCAAAACCATAACTCGTTTCTGTGTTTAAAGTTATTATGATTAAATGACCTTGTAGTTAAACTATCAGCTTTAGTCAAGGATGGAGTGGGGGAAAAAAAAGTAGTTGTAAATACCAACATAGCAAACAAAACTAGGTTTCTTCAGCATACTTTAGGCCCTTTCATTTTACCAAATTTTTGAATACTAAATTATTTTCAGTGAGTAATGTGTTTCCTTCTTTTTTAAGGGTTTGTATATATATACACATATTTATATAAATTTTCAAACTTATTTCACTTTTATCCGTGTGCACTTGCAATCTTCACTGGCTTAGTGTTGCATTTCTTTGTTATTACTGTCGACATAAGATCGGTCGAATACTTTGAAAACACAGGCAGGATTGTGTATCTTTGTGCGATTTTGAAAACACTGGTAGAGTGGCCATGTAGAACATGTGCCTGTTGGATTAAAGTTTCTAACAAATACAATTCCATTTTTGACCACAAATGTGGGTTGCAGGCGCTGCCCGTGTTTTGGCTCAGAAAGGCAGACAAAGAAGTATTTATAATAAAATTGCCAAGACTTTTATTAATAGCGAACGCCTCACACATCAAAACTGCTGCAAAAGCACACATGCACATCCCTGCGTCGTCAACAACACACCTGCCAAGTTTGATATCAATCTGACATTTTTTTTGCACTGTAGGGAGAGACAAACAGATGGACAGAGATTCATTCCTTTTATAAAATGATGCACTAATACGTCAGGGACCGACTGATGAATACATTAATGAATACATTGCTCCATACTATCCTGGTGGTGAAAACTCAACAAGGCGCCTTTAATACGCAGCTAGAGGTCAGATAAAGAAAGTGAAATTGAATACAATAATAACTTAATAACAGTGTCAGTATAAAGTAGCATGAAAGTAAAGCACCTCAAATCAAATACCATTTTTGAGAACATGTAAACTATTAAACACCACTGTGCTCACAGGATAAGTCACTAACGAAGCTAGAGCAATGTGCTTTTATTACAAAGGGAAATTTTCTTTAACTCCCCTCTACCCACTTCTGTCTGGCTTGACACCTCTGATTCTCCTATGTGTTACCTCACTTTCTCAAGTCTCTCCAGTAACTCACAGTAGTAAATCGGACTGCATTCATTATCCAGGCAGCAAAATCTTGGACCTGAACCACCAGTTTGATGTAAAATTACATCATCTGATGGGGGAACCAACTAAAAACTCCCTTTACTCATATACTGACAAGTTTTTAAAGTGGGTTATATGTAGCATGCACAGCTGAAATTTACAGAGGAATAAAATATGTCTATGCTCAAACACCATTAAACTCTCTTGATGTCCATGAACAGGTGAACAAAAGATGAATTTTGTTCTCAGACAGCGTAGGCATACATTTAGACTTATTGTCTGCCTGTTTTTTGTCATGAAGACAACCAAAAAGGAACCTCTGGTTCACCGAGAGAGACCACAAACACTTGTGGCATTCAAACAACAACAAAAAAGTGCATCTTTGAAATTATACAGAGCTAGAATGGAAAAGGTCAACAGCTTTGAATGACGCCAACCAGCCTTTCTAAAATGATAAAATAACATTTCTATGTAGACATGAAGTGAGTGCACTGCTTGATGCCGGCTGCATGGATGATTCAGCGCTGACATTGAACCTGTGCATGTGTGTGAGAAGAAACAAAGGGGATAGGAGGGCATAAATACGAGTGAGAGGATACAGGAGCTGAACGATCTGGAATCTTCTCTGACGCATCATGGCCAAACACTTCTATTGTTCCTGTGAGACAATAAATACACACTTCCCAACACACACACCTAGTAACTAAACACTATTGTACATTGCACTCAGTGAATAGAATCATGACAACGCTATCTGACCTATATTCTACAACAGTCATCCATATGGAAAACAATATAAAAGAGCAACAAATATCCGACTATAAGGACAAGCATTTCTTTATGTTTGTGGCTCATGAGTTGGCCTTTTAAAACAACAACTTTATCAGTCCAAATGGTTGCGTTGCATCATGATCCATTCGCACTGCTGCTGCACAACAGACATGCAACATTAATTTCTCCGTGGGGTTTGTGTACCTGCCCCTCCAGGGCTGAACGAGTTCCCACATGCACATTTATGGTCCCTGAAGCTCATGGTCAATGACACTGTGCTGTCTCGATAATACTACAGATGGGAGTTCCCTTCCTGTGCTTTTTTTTTTTCTAGCAGTCAGCTGTAAATCTGTTAGATACACACACAGTAGAACCCCTACATGGAAAAGCTCAGCACTGATTTGTGTGAGAGCAGAAAATAGTGCATACACACAGAACGTGCTCTGAGAATATGTTCATTGCATGAGTATGAGCCCGCACGCGAACAGATTTTTCTATGCATTCCATCATGCCAAGCAATGCAGGAGCTTCGCAGTGGAAGATCGCATGCAGCTGACCGATCCAGCGGCCCCCGCAGCTCGGGGTAGTTTTGTGCTTATACCCACACACACTGACAGCTCTTCCCACCCGACACAGACTCTTGTCAGCACACCGTCTCCCCCCGACTAAATCCGGATGACAGATTCATGCAACCTGAACTGTGATCTGTTTCTGCTCATTTTCACATACCATCACAGCCATGGGTGGGATGACAACAATAAAAGCCCTTTCAGAGGGAAAACATTTGCAACAGTAGATGTGAACTTTTCAATTTGGACAAGGCCACAGCGGATGCCGGAGGAGGAGGAGGGTGAAAACGGTGAGACGTCATCAAGGCAGTGGAAGAGTTTACACCATTTTGTGTCCATTTTGGGTGTGATAACATGGAAACAAAACAGGCGAAGCTCTGGGGGAGGCTTGAAGCTTGAAACACTGTATGAGCAGAGTTACTGCCTTTTGCAACTTTGGCCCATAATAACCTTTTCGTAACTACGCATGAAAATTTTGGCCACCAAAGGTTTGGCTACATGTTGGAATGCTACTGTTAGTGAATTCCACAGATCTATGTTTTGCCAATGTTTTTCTCCGTTCTGCCAGTCTCTTTTATTCAAGGTCTGATTTATAGCAAACCTTGGTTTTTGTGCTGATTTGATGAGGAATAACTGATAGAGGAGAGAGAGCAAGGCTGATGTAGATATGTGTGTGATGGAAAAGAGATAAACGCAAAGGGAGAGAAGGATTTACATTTGGAACTTTCAGACATGAAGCTTGACCGTAGAGCCGCGAAGCCTCTCTGCCTGCTGCATGGTGGATACTGACATGACACATCAATTCATTTAAACTAAAAATACCGTCGGGGAAGTCAGGGATTTCCCATAGCTGGGATGTGCAGGAGACCAGAGGTGTGCCAAGTGCCCAAAGCCTTCCTGCGCAGCAGTGACACCTCCGGTCCTGCGTCAGTGAGACTTTCCTTCCTCCCTTTGAGCGTCCTGTGGATATCCACAGTGGGTCCTATCTTTAGACCCTTTGGGACATTGTGTTTTGTATTCAAAAATAGTGGCAGTCGGGGTGGAGTTGAAAATCTTTCACCTGGCACCCAAAAATTCAGAGTAAAAGGTTTTGCTTCCCAGAGAAACTGCGGATGACTCCCTGGGTTCCGGGAACCTAAGTCCCATCTACATCCAGGGCTCTTTTAATCTTTGCTTTTCCAAAACAAATATGACAAGCTACATTAAACACAAGCAACCGTTTCAGTTTGATGAACAACCACATTTTCGCAGAATAAATAAAACTGTATATTTAAGTTTGGACAGATACACTGCTGTCTGATCACTGTCTGAGAGGAAAAGTGGGTATACAGGTCCACCTCGCTAGTCAGAAAATCTTCTTTCAATCAATGACAGTCAGCGAGTCTCTGCACTGGTGAAGCCAACACCCACTGCAAGTTTCCACCATAAAATGTCACAGGCCGCCTCTGGTTCTGCCAAGTTGGGACCATGGACTTTTTCTCTGTGGCTTGCTCGACTCCTCATTAAAGGTCTCAGACAATGGTCTTATTGTGTCAAGGCCTGGCAGGGAGACCTCATGTAGAGGTGTTGGATAGCTGCACTCATCTTTATTTGGGCTCAGTGAGACGGAACACCGATCGAGGCAAGTTGGATAACTCTTCCAATGACCGTTTCCTGCTCCAAATATCTGATCACATGTGTCCCCTGAGGTAAAAAGTTCCGTGACTGGCAAAATATCTCACTGAAAAGAACATTTTATAGGTAATTTTAACAACACGGTAGGGTCTGAGCCCAGCCGCATGTGAGAAACTTTACCTGAAGGCTCCTAGAAAGGCTCTACTGTTTGTTTTCCAAAAAGTATAGAGGTATGAAAAACTAATAATTCCATAATTTAGTGACATTAAAAGGAAATTATTTAAAAAGCTTTAGCGTGCCCCCTTGTACTTTATGAATGGCTTCCATCCACAAGCACAAACTGACTCCGAGAGCTTCTGGTTGAGGTTACAAAAGAAAAGAATTCTAAAGTCCCATTTATTCAGAACCCACATGAGAAAGGTCAGTGGCAGTGACTCACTGATGTCAGTGTTCTCTCATGGCAGCCTGTGGGAGGGAGGCTGGTACGCTGCAATTGCTTGAATTGAGCACACACACAAATACAGCACCGATCCAACTACGTGCCCTTTAGTGTTTGTCTGTGTTCACCTCACCTCTAAAATGTATTTTGTTTTCTAGTCATACAGTTTATCTCTAGTCACCCTTAACATCTTTTCCATTCTTTATCAAAAGAAAGAAGAGACTGATTAGTCATCCCTCTCCGGAGCTGTGTGTCCTTCCACGCGCTTCCTTCGGGCTTGTCCTCCAAAGTGTTTTGGCCGCAACAGATTGCAGCTGGATTCTGCATTCTCTCCCTCCTCCCTTTGTGGTTCCTCGCCCTCTTATTGCTCCTCGCCCGTTGCACTCCCTCCTCTGCAGTTCCAGCTGCCCTTAATAACACTCCTTTGCACTGTACAAACACACTGATGCAAACATGCACAAAAGCCCTCACGTGTACACCGACAGGCGTGCGTGCACACACACACGAACGGTATAAATGCACTCATGAAAATTCACAAACAAAAGCTACCTTAAGTCACTTTGGTGGTATGTCTGAAGGCTTTAAGAAGCACGGATATGTTGTAATTAGAAACGCATCTGCGATGGAATCTGTTGGGGCAGGTTGGGTTGGGGGTGGACCTGGCAAACCACCAAGGCAATTGGTTAGGCAAATCACTCCGTCTTGTATCTGCTTGCAGTGAAGGAGTGCAAAAATAACATTGGGATATAATGTAGACAAAAGCCGATATGTCTTTCAAATAGATACAAACTCCCCGACCGGTCGAATCGTGGCGTTTTGGGCTGCAGACAAATAGGACCAGGAATAAGACAGAGAGTGAAATTACAGTGCGAACGTTTACTCAAATGCCCGACCAGGTGTGATGAACATCCCACCATACTTTAATGACAGACAGGTGATATCTTCACTGTCCGGACCCACCTTCCTGTTAGCATGATCACCTGTCATCCACATCCGCTGCCTCCCCACTTAAGTCTGTGCCTTTCACTTCAGTTATCTGTTATCTGTTTACCACTTCCTGCTCTTTGGAGGGCGTGTTATGTGTGTGTGTGTGTGTGTGTGTGTGTGTGTGTGTGTGTGTGTGTATGTGTGTACTGTAAAAAGAAAGTGCCTCACAGTTCATTCACCCTGGTCGGTCTTGGTTTCACTCATCTCTCCTCCTGGCAAGTGTCAAGGCGACAGAAAGTAGAAGAAACCCAACATTCTGTTAGTGATACGGTACAGGGGGGATGGCGGGGGGTTGTGTTTGAACTTGTCTGGTGTGAGCTCCGGCTGTCTGCCTGTCTGTTTTTCAATGAGTAATCCATTGTAAGACTGAAGCCAAACACACACATGCAGGTTTTGTGACACAGCTCAAGCACAAGTAGGAAGAGGTGGTTTTAGCCCAAGGGAGAGCAACATTTGATGTGTGTGAGAGGAGGAGGCAGGTTAGGGATTTTATCTTCTTCTCATGGAAGATATGCTAAAGCTTCTGCGGTTGGAACAGTATTACAATGACTGTGAGGTGCGACTGTAGACCCTAAAGTTTCAAAGTTTCACACAACTTGTTCAACGAGATCTCAGCAACTACTGGAGGGATTGTCATTAAAATTTGGAACATGCAATCATGCCCCGTTCAGAATAACCTTTCTAACTGAGTCGACTTTCTAAGGATAGATAGGTTGGCAATGTCACTGTGAAGATGATGGCATTTAGCTCACACAATAGCAAATTCCAAACTCAGGGCCTTTCCACCGGCTGTCCTAATTTAGCCCACAGTTTCCTCCTCAAAATGTCCCGGTTATGTTTTTGTTTATGTTATGTTTTTCCGTTTGATCTGAGTTTTTTGTTGATTCAGATGAATTGATGATGTTGTCGATGATGTTCTCATGGTTTTGAGTTTGTGGTTTATTTCATGTTTTACTTTGGTTTTTTTAGTCTTTGTATTCTTGTGTTCAATCCTATGTTTCCAATGTTTGAGTCTCTCGTCAAGTCCATTGTGTTCTCCCCTATTTGTTACCTGTGTTCACTTCGAGATTTTTTCTGTTTCTAATGTTAAATTTCCTTTACGTCTCTTCTTGCCACCTGTTTTCTAATGTTTCCTGTTTTATTTTGAAGGTTCTGTTCCTCCTTGTGTCTTCACTTGATTTATGTTTTCCCTCTGTGATTACCTTCACGTGTTCCACCTGTATGTCATTGTTTGTCCCACCCCGGCATGTCCAATTATCTCCACCCTCCTTGTGTATTTAAGTTAGATCTTCGAGCTCTTGTTCCTGTACGCTCCTTGTTTGGCTTTTGGACTAGTTCTTTGGATACTGGATCTCTGCCAGTGCTCTCATGGCTTTGTTTGCTCGTTTGGACTGACTACAATAAATCTAATTGAACTATTCACCCTGTGGGTTGGTCTGCATTCGGGCCCAAAAGCCCTGCTCCCAGTGTTTCCCGGAACCATTGTAAAACAAAAAAATCACGGCAGCGTTATGCTAATGAATCTTGAGGCGACTACAATGAGTTTTTATGTGATTCCAACAGAGGATGTCTACATTTAAACCGGACTAAAGGCCTCAAGTTGACTTGTTAACCCACCTCATGTGGTAAGATACAGTGTAAATGTCAGGTTTAAGAGTGGAATTCTAAACATTTCAGTATGATGAGTATGCCAAGACAGAATTACTGTGTTTGAGGAATAAATCAAGATAGCTTTTCAACCACGCCTGCCTACCAATACCAAAGAATTTCCTAAGCAGCTGACCACACAAGAATTGGCAAGTTGTGCAAGGATGAAAAATTGAGACTTTCTATGATCAGCCGGTAAAGTTAACCGTTAGCATACTGCATCCACACACAACAAAAGGTCATATCAAAATCAACCTAATTTGCTCAAATAAAGATACCTTTTCTTAAGTCAGTATGGCCCTGGACCCTTGATTAAGCTCGAGTCACTGCTGTGCTAAAATAGCACCCCGAAGAACCACATTAATTTTGCCTTTTGACCTCGTGGACTTCTGTCTTACCTACTGAATAGCTTACATTTGGAAGGAGACGCCAGCGATGTGTATTTCCACAGTAAACAGAGTGAAACACCTGAAACATTCTTATGGTGGTGAAGTTGTGAGCCATGATTGATCTGATGAACAGAGGAGGCAGTCACGGGAACAGTCTAAGGATTTCAAGAGGGGATCCTCCCACACACCCATGCAACGTCGCTCCAGTTTCGAAAGACATGTTTCGATCCAGTGCTAAACCAGGATTAAGTTGAGTCCTGACTTGTTGTCTTTATTAAACTTTAGCAGCATGGATTACGTGTACAAGCACAAATCTTTTAATTCATGTTCTTACAAGTAGGCCTAGTCAGGAGGTGTCTCTTGACTAGGTGGGACACTTCTGATCTGACAAGGCTTTCAAATTATTCTGATAATTCTTATGGACAAATCTGATATTAGGAGATTGTTTTGATTGTTCTAAAGACCAGTCTGCTGAGTATTTTGCCAATTGAATTGTGTCTTCAAAATGATTGTGTATCAACTGATATACCCAAAGGACATTCTGTTATCATATTGAGAGTTATCAAATCCTCACATTTGAAAAGGGAATGATTAAGATTTTGGGACCACTTCACAATAAAGGCTCATGTGGTTACATTAGTTGATGCAAGTAATAAGCATTTACTAATAATCAATGAGCCAACTAATCAGTTACGGTCCTCATGTTAACTAAGGAACAAATTCATACAGTATTAAATAGTTTAAAACCTTAATATTTAGTGTCATTTAAGGGATACATGTTCTCACTTCACAATAAAGGCAACAAAGATCATTAAATGGTTGATTCAGGTTAATAAATGCTTCATTAGGCTTAGGTGGCCATCTGTGTCAAAATGTCAATGATCGCATTAAGTAGTGTTTTAACAAGTCAGTGTTATTTCATTGTTGGTTAATGGGCTTTGCTGTGATAACAAATGTTAATAGTACGGTTACAAAGCTATACAAAAAGTACTTCAGTTAAAATGAGGACTGTCAGTGATTAGACGACGAATGAGTTAAATGCTAGTAAATAACTCTTACTGCATTAACTAATGATAATTTATATGTTCAACTATTTAAAAAAGCAACCAATTAAAGTTTGCATTCAAGTTTTTGTAATGTAAAAGCATGTGTAAAACACTTCAATACATTTCGAGGCATTTCGGAATGTATTAACTATTAATACTAAAGGTAATGCAATGGTAACAGTGCATATATGTCATAGTTCGTGTTTCAGGGTTTGTTAATGTTTGACATAAGGTTTTGACTTTCCAGTGTTGTTTCCCACTTGTCACCTGTTTTTTTTTTTCTGCTTTCCTCTTTTATTGTTTTCCTCCTCTGTGATCATCCTCATGTGTTTCACCTGTCCTGCTGTCCTAATAATCCCCATCTTTACTATGCATTTGAGTCTAATCCCCAGATTGTTATGTTCTGGCTGTCTTCCAGCGTTCCCTGTGAGTACAGTCTTTTTCTGCTCTAGTTCTACCATTACACCTTTTTTTGTTTTTTTTTTAATTTCTGGATTTCCCCCTTTTTTGGATTTGTTGCTTTGTGGACTAAGATTGTAGTTTTTCAACCATGTGACATTTGAAGTGAAACCTTTCCCAATAAAGAAAAAACTGAACTGTTTCCACTATGCCTGCGAGTCCGCGTTTAGGCCCAGCCCCACCAATTCTTTGCATATTAGCTTTCCTACCAGTATTAGTAGTGAGTCAGTGACTGGGCCTTATTTTTCCCTGATTCAAAGTCTCTGCAAGATGTGGAACTCTGTAGAAAGAAAGCTCATATTGGCAAAATGTATTAATTCTTCTCTCACATTGCTTGTTATCTGTATAACATCAACAAATACAAGATGCTCTAATGTATATATTGTACTTGTAGTGTTTAATATAGATATAATAATCAATGATATACGCAAGAATGGCTTCCAAATAAAGACACACTATTTCATATCATTATTAATCATATTGTGGTGTAGCTACATGCAAAGGCTTGTTCATAGCACACAAGAGTCAGTCCAATGGACAGTATAAACAGGATGCCTTTCTAAGACAAATGCGCCACTTGTAGGTTTGGAGATTCCTCCGTGACAAGGCCAGGACATTATTTTGATAGAGTACTCACATTATACTAATAGTTCCTCCACACAGACACCTGGTGGATGTTTAATCCCCCCATGAACACATTTCCAGTGTTGACTTTGCTTACTTGTACAGAAATCAGACAAGAAAAAATCAGATGAGAGTGATGCCAAGAACATACGGTAAACTGGAGCTGATGAAGCTGTGGGGGAAGTAGCAGAGAAAAAAGAAGAGGGGAAGAGAGAAGGGAGTCAGATGACCAGAACTGTGACCAGGGAGTTTTTACATTATGAAAAGGTTTTTCATTTTTAAGAAAAAAAGGAGTTTTGGCAAATAAGAGCGTGACAAAATGATGCCACGACCGATATATAATTAAAAATGTTTGTCATGCAATGATACATTCATTTTACATTTACTTCATTTCATCTTTTGTAACAGTATTACTATAGTATGTGATAAATGTACATATTGCACTTCACTATACGCCAGATTGTGTACTATAGCCTGCTACTTCAATAGAAAATGTTTTGTATTATTCAGTATTTAACTACACATATACTATATTTAGCTGTGCTACATTCTGTTCTAAAATGACTGTCATGTTATCCATACTGTACTAAACTATGCTGAAATACACTATATATAATTTAACAGTTAAATATTGATTCACTACCTGTATAACTCGTAACATTGCTCTTTCATTATAAACAAGATCACCACAGAATCAGATCATACTCTGGTCATTCCAAATACAACAATTGGCCTTGGTTTACTGTACATGTCTCCTGCCATTCAGTCTTTATTTGTGTGTTAATACATTTAGCTTATTATCACAAGCAAAACAGGAATCTGAGAATGATGAGTGGACCATGGAAAGATTCTGAACCACTTAGAATAAGCCTGCATAGAAGGGAAAGTATTTTAAAACGAATATTTTTGCTTCACTATTCAATAAACCTTTTCACATTTGACTGAAAACAGAAATAAGTGCAAACAGATGAGAGAGGAAAGGAAACAAGGACAAAGAAGTGAAAGAGCGGAAGAAATTGTCTTAATGTTTTAATGTCTTAGATGTTACATAAATACAGCCCATCAAAAAGGAAATATATAGATCACAACAGTGCCATAAAAGACAAAATCCCGGGAAATAAAGGAAGAATAAGTAAAGCCCATAATAAGATCAATATTAGTATAAAAGGAAGAGATGAGTAAAATGCAATGCCAGAATATCTGTAAAGAGCAAAGCATTTTGATAATTTAATGGTTTCAATAAGTGAGAGAGGTACCAAAAATGTAATAATAATGCATAAATAGAAATTGTTAATTATACTTGTGCTTACTTGCAAAATAAATTAATACAAAAAAGGGATTTAAAATTCCAACCATTCCTTAAATAACATTATATTGCCAGAACTGTAGAATATGAGAGGAGAATATTAAAGTGACACTTCCACCTAGTGGCTGGTAGTGGTAGCAGCGGTTTTGGGAAGCTGTTGGCAGTTGCGCGTTTCCTGTCCTCAAGCCATGTTAATCATTGAAACCAGCTGTCTTTGTTTAAGCATAACGTGGCACAGAACGGCCCGTTCCATGTGTCACTCATTACCTTATGGGCACCATTTATCTATCTAAGCATTTATTCAAAATCGAATATAAGCATTCAAAAACGGTTTTATTTATCCCATCCGGGCCCCGTATTTGGCGTACGCGGAAGTTACGTCACCAAAAAGTTGCAAAGAAATGAGGCTTTCAAGTCCGTCGAAAAGATTAATATCCAAACGTCACTCGCGACGTAAACAAACACAAGAAAGTTTAGAATCGTTCAACAGGAAGCTCTGTTTCAGAAGCTGTGCTATGGTTTGGAAGTAAAAGCGATACGTAGAGGAGATTTCCCAAAATCATTAAATTCTAATCTCAAACTTTGTAATCAATGTATGTTCCTTCCATATTTTTATCAGTACAGCGGACATAAACATTGTTTGGATTTGTATCCAGTACAAAACGACCTACAATTAATGATTTTGCTGCAGTGGAGATTTACTGGATATTTACCATGAGAAGAATTTGAACGTTTGGACGTCGCATTAACGTGTTAATGTCGTATGTCGGAGCTTAAGATGAGCACGTGAAAGCAACAAAAGTTCGGCGTTCATAGTTGTGACATCTGTGACTATGGACGAAGAGCGGAGCAGTGCGGATACCAGTTTTGCGCCAGGTACTATTTCGACTAGGTTTTTTTTTTCCCCTCCCAGCAGTACTTAAGTTTTAAACTACCAATGACTAAACTGGTAACTTGTTAGCCGACTGAGAGTGGCCACCCGCCGACTGTCAGCCAGCTGTATACAGCGGCTAACGCAGCTGCTGTGTTTATTTGAAATTCAATTGTTTAGGAAATTGCTGGGGGTAATTGAAGCTATAGCTAACATTGATGTGGATAGCATATGTAGGTCACACACAGTGAAGCATCCTCCGCGTGCTGAATTGAGGCCAATTCATCAAAGGCTTAAGAAGCTTTAAAAGTAGGCTAAATAACCCAGTTTCTTCCAGATATTTTCAAGAATGGGGGGAACATGTCTCACTTTAACCCACTCAAGCATCTGCCAGTCTAATGCAACATTTCTCAAAGGCATGTAAACATGAGTTATGGAATACAAGACCCCATCTCAATGAGTGGAATCTTGTGGTAAATTCAGCACTCATCATGTGACATGACAGTAAAATTAATCTGTGTATGCCAGACTACAAACACCCCATCCTTGGGGTTTATGATCACTTGAGTGTCTTTAATATGACTTTATGTCTCCCTAGTGTTTTTGTTTTCCATGTGTCAGAATGAGGGATGTACACTTCTATCGACTCAGGTATCACTATGGATGACTGGCACTGGTGTAACTGCAAATCTGGTGGGATTCACTGATGCCAGTGTTTTATAATGTGTTGTGTCTGCTGTCCTAAACCTGGCTGCAGCTTTAAAGACCCTTTTTGACCTGTCCATATGGTCTTTTTATGTTATGTGACACACATCATGACTGAAATAAGCAGTCGACATCTTGGCTGAGGAGTTCTGCCTTGGTTCCTGCAATCCACCAATGACAGTTCCCGATGACTCGCAGGAGTAGGGCTTAACATTGAAGAAGTTCAGTTCAGTTACTTTTCTCACAGAGGATTTCTTTATGTCATTGGTTATTGGCCAAATTGTGACCTTACATGTCGGTACTGGCCAACAATTCCCATGTCGGCGTGTCTGTCTGAACCAAGCCCGCCACCTTAAAGTTAATAATTAAGTTTTGTCCATTTATCACGTCAGATCCAGGGGGAGCAGAAACAACACACGATGCCCCACGTGACCACAGCGCAGAGGAGATTATCAGCAGACAGCTAACAGAACAGAGCCGCTTTGCTTATGCGGCCCTGTGCGGTGTCTCTCTGGGCCAGCTATTCAACGGACCTGAAAACAGGTGAGAGAGACATGAAGGACCATGTCATTGGGACATCGAGTGTGGGCCCTTCCCAGTACTACCAGTGTGATCATTATGTTGACAATTGCTTGCCTCAGTTTTTTCCCCTCTAATTCCACGTAAAATACTATTCAAGTCAGAAAGGTTCTTAAGGCTAACAAATTGAGAAAATAATTCATCATAACAGCGACAAGTTTTAGCTTATACCCTATTATCATCGATACAGTATCACAGTACATGAAGTTATCCTGAAGTGTAGTGATCTTGTCTTGCATCCCTAGTATGACTTACAATTTGGATTAATAATTCTTCACATTAACTGTGAACAATACAGCCTTAACTTGACTGTTTGACTTGAGGAGATGCCACTGCATGTTTCTCAGTGTGTTCCGGGAGCAGTATCTGCAGGGTTTGGTACACTGGCTGGACCTGGATGAGTCTGTGATGCCAGTTATGGGAGCCTTTCTCTCTGGCCTGGGCTTCGAGGGATCCGACACCTTCCTCTCCATCCTGCAGGCTGAGCCACTGCTGGCTGCTGGGGCCACCCCGATCATAAAGGTGTTTGTCACTCTTATAGAGGATGAAAAGATGTTAAACGGAAGTACAAGGAATGCTATAACAGCAAAAATGTGTAATTAAAATAACTAAACAATTGTCAAACAACATTATAATATAAAATAATAAACATTATAGTAGAATAAACTAGGGCAGCAATTTATTAATTAAAACACCTATATACAATGATATGATTCTTCTGGTTATTGATTTTTGTTTGTTGTTTTTTTTTTTCCACTTTGTATTGGAGGATCTGGTGTCCTTTTCAGTCAAAGACGGTAAGAATCCTTTGACAAGTTCATAGCTACATGTCCACTTGAATTTGGCATAAATTACAGTATAAGATTGTTGTTTTTGAATTTAATGACCTGCCATGTACTCAGGCCAGTATGATGCTAGAGCACGAGTTCTCATTCGTCACGTGACTTGCCTGCTGCGAGTCTGTTCACGGCAGCTGGAGGAGTTTGAGGAAACGCTGGTGGAGAAGCTGAGGGAAGGAGACGAGGAGAGCGAGTAAGTTATGGTTGGTTGGGTGATGACAGATGAATGGTGAACAGTCTGTTGTTCCATACACATGGTGTCTTTTATATGACATCTAACACTTAATTTAAGGACTGAATGTTAAACAATGATCAGTCTCTCCTTTTCTTGTTTACTGAAAGCAGTTATGTGGCATAAGAAAGCTACTCATTGTTTCCAAGGTGTTATTTTCAGTGCACTAGAAGAGTCCTTTGATATTTCTATGTTCAGAGCTAATGAATGTTTGATCTGATAAAGATGATCTCTATGGTTTTGGATCTCCATTAGAGAGGAGTCTTCACGGCGACGGAGGAAAGAAAGAGGGCGGAAGTTACGACGCTACCTCCTCATTGGACTGGCCACTGTCGGCGGGGGAACTGTGATTGGTGATTATTCCTCTCGGAAGACTTTAGATTAACATTTGCACATCTAGAATCCGATGTGGACACATAATTTAACTGATGAGCTATTCAGAGTGAGTGTTGACACTGGCTGACTGTTATCTGTACTGACTGCACTCTTTGTGTCTTTGCCAGGTGTGACAGGTGGGCTGGCAGCCCCCTTGGTGGCAGCAGGGGCTAGCGCTGTGCTCGGGGCCGGAGGGGCTGCTGTTCTGGGCTCAGCCACTGGCATTGCAATCATGGCCTCTCTGTTTGGAGCGGCAGGAGCTGGACTAACTGGTAAAAGCATTGGATTACCCATTACCTTTGCAGAAAGACCTTTAACTGATAAATACATGCTCTCTGATGGTCTCTGTAGCTTTCATCATCTTCTTTTTAATTTTTGCTTTAATGCACCTTTATTTCCTTTCCCGACATACAGGCTATAAGATGAATAAGTGTGTTGGGGCCATAGAGGAATTTCAGTTTTTGCCATTGAGCTCAGGGAAGCATCTTCACCTGACCATAGCTGTGACAGGTTGGCTCTGCAGTGGTAAATACAGTATGTACTGCTTCTGCTGTCTCCCCACAACCACTTACAGAACACTGACTAGGTTATGGCAAAATGGATAAATTATTTATCACAGTATATATACTTCATTGACATTTAAATACATTCTTAGATTTAGAGCATTTTCTGTTAAATTGAGAACATTTTAATGTATACATGTGTAATATCTAGATAGTGCTGTCTGTTTGTGGTATAATATATTGCTTTCCAACGTGCTGATTGTTAGATGTAATGGCATCATAAGAACTGAAAAAAGCCAGACCACTCTGTACATGTACGGTCTGTGTGAGGGTCAGGGCGAGGGCCACATTTCTATATCCTCAAATGAATCAAAATCCACCAGGAACCGGGTCAACAAACCTATCCTGCCTGATTTTTATTCATTATGTGCATGTTCCTGTCAAGTTGAGTGTGATGTCCAGTGGTTCAGCTAAGCTAATTAGGTTGGTCATTAAATAGAAACCAGAGAAGCTAAAACTGGTCTGTCTTTTCTGATCTGTCCAAACTGTATGAGGAAGCAGCTGAAACTAGTTAGAATCATCAGAAAATGTGGTAAACTATGATAATTGTGAGTGAGGCAGGGGGAAAGAATGAAAGTCACTGAGATTTTTATTTTCAGAAGTCTCAAGTGTACATATAGCATACAGCACATTTTAAGCTTTTATTCTGAAAGTTTTGCCCGCCGCCCTTGTTAAGCTTTTACACACTTATACACTCCTTCATCTAAAAAACACTTCACTTAAAATGCCTTACAAGTGCTGCTTAGTTTGTTACCTTACATTAAAACACAACTGCTGTATTCCAGATTCGTTCCAGGCACCGTGGTGCAGCCTGGGCGAGTGCGGGGAACAGTATTGTCTGGTGTGGGAGTCACGTTTCCTCAGGGATTTGGGTTCAGCCATGGCCTCTCTCTTGGATGGGCTGGTCAGCATTGTTGCCCAGGAAGCGCTCAAGTACACTGTACTCTCAGGTAAGAGGATGGTCTAGATCTACTGGCTGCATCTGGATTTGGAGACAAGAGTGTTTGTGCTCAGCATGAAATAATTTGCTCTGAACTTTAGAATAATACTGACATATTGTCTCACCTTAGTCCTTTTCTTTGACTTGGCACCATGTTGATGTATTTTATACCATCACACTGTACAGGCATCGTGGCAGCTCTGACGTGGCCGGCATCTCTACTGGCAGCC
>KV751326.1:2905441-2920030 GCA_001698575.1 Mola mola
TTTTAAATTTCAGAGGCTTAATTTTGGGGAAGGGTTGTAAAATGCTACATTAAGACACACTGAATATCTGCAATCAATTACAGACATAAAAAGATTTGAATATCACACTAATTTAGGTGCTTCAGCAAAGAGTTGGAACAAATGGATGAATGAAATTATTTCAAGGCGGCTTGAAGGAAAACAAACATTAAGGGGTTCAAATTTTGCATTTATTTTACAATTATTGCATGAGGGTTGTAAAATGCTACATTAAGACACACTGAATATCTGCAATCAATTACAGACATAAAAAGATTTGAATATCACACTAATTTAGGTGCTTCAGCAAAGAGTTGGAACAAATGGATGAATGAAATTATTTCAAGGCGGCTTGAAGGAAAACAAACATTAAGGGGTTCAAATTTTGCATTTATTTTACAATTATTGCATGCATGAAAGCCAAGAATGTTTTGACCAAAGAAGTGGGCAGATACTTTCCAAAAGGTTGACTCTAGAATTTGTTTAATCAAACAAAACAGAACAGTCAAGTGGGGCCAGAACACTGGCACAAATACAGCCAGTTGCCCTGACTCAAAAACATTCAGATTTTTTGATATTTTAAAAACACAGTTGGCCACTTCCTAATTTATAATTGCTGCACTTAAAAATTATTAAAATTCAGAGTGGATTTCAACAGTGTATTTGCCAATTTAAGGGAAAGACAGGAGACATAAAGAGCCTGAGAGCCCTTACAACAAATGGACAACTGTAACTTGGGTATTATCTTTTTTGATGCAATCTCCACACACAAAATCAACCCTTTCGACTCCTACTCTCATTAAGCTCTGCTAAGTTTGAAGATTCTTGGCATCACTGCTGATTTGTATCTGATTTGTTTTTCAATAGTTTTTTTTAATTTTTTTTTTTATTCAAAGTTTTTTAACAGCACTCATATACCATATACCCTCAAATATATACAGTATCTCAATTACAGAGGCAGACTCCCTCCCTTTGGATTAATTAAATTTGATTTACGTATGATGTTTGCCAATCTTAAAGTTAATATTGTAAGTCCTGAAAGTTGCAGTGTGTCATAGATATGGTAAAGAACACTGAAGCTTTTTACTCCCTGACTACATCCGAGATATACAGTATATTACCAATACAAACATGGCCGTCATCTTGGCAGGAAAAAAAATCTTACAAGAGGTCAAAGTCACTACAGGCTTCTTTGCATTGACATCCACGATTCTGATAAAATTAATCTGTTTAATAAGCTAGCTAACATGTCGGACTGGCTCTAAAAGGTTTTGGTCATGTGTTTCAGTGAATTCTAACGAGATGACGTCACAAGAACGTTGGGCCTACTTGAAAAGCAACTAACTTGAGTTGCAATATTATTTTTTATGTAGAGAATTTTTTATCCATGGCACAATTCAAAAACGTTCAAATTCAAAAATATTTTCTTGCCATTAAAGCTATAATAAATAACATAGGTGATTACTGGGTCCAAAACCTGACACAGTTGGTTTCCCCAGCTGTCAGAAACTTTGGGTCGGAAGCTGTGACAAGCTATCGACCCAATGCACTAGTATTTGACGACCCACAAATTAGACTCAACATCTTACAAATTGGCGCATATTTTTTGCCAAATACTCCCAATGTGGTCTACTGGAAAGTGAGAGATGTCGCCTCTCCCTGTACCGTATCTGACTGAGTGGTCTGTTATGCATTTGCTTACCGGAACATTTTGTGATACAGGAGGCTCCTGGTGGCTGCAGTCATCCCCGTCCTGCTGAGCTGGCCTCAGTGCAACCCCAGGGGAAGGAGGCCTGGAAGGTTCCCCAAGCGAGGGATGTGGGTGTGGAGGGTGGCTCAGTGCTGCGACTCTCTTTGCCTGCCTCCGTGCTGCCAGAAGGATCCGACAGTATGTGAAGCAAATGGCACTGGAGGGCAAAAAGAATGTGAGTACTGATGCCACCAGGGCAAAGGGCAGGGTGACCTGCAAGCGACACTGGAAGGAAAATCCTCCTGATGGTGACAGTTGAAAGTAGGATGCCAGGTATAGTTTTTCCGGGTAAGAGCTGATGTTAACGTTACTAACTCCAGGAACCACCGATTGTCCACTCAAGTGGCCCAAGCTGTGCCATTTCATCTCAATGGGCAAGAAGGAAGCCAATGCTGCCAACCCCCAAGCAGCTCCTACCAAGAGCAATGCCTGAGGTGGGGTCATCCTCTGCTTGTAGCGCAACGGTGATATGATGAAGAGGTAACGGTCCAGACTGATCACACACAGGTTGAGGATGGACGCACTGCAGCACATTACGTCAAAGCAGAGCCAAATTGGGCAAAAGGAAGGCCACAGCACCCAGGCCCCGCACAGCACGTTAAGCATGGCTGGGGGCATGACCACCAATGCCACCATGAGGTCAGAAAGGAACAGAGAGACCAGGAAGCAGTTCGAGGTGCAACGCAGAGAGCGGTGGGCAAACACTAAAGCAATGAGCAACACGTTCCCACAGACTGTGATGAGGATGATTACAGTCAACATGAAGGCTAACAGCCATGGGCCACTACCTGTGATGTTCCAAGTACTGCTTGTGGCAGAGCTGCTGTTGTAACTTCCTACCGTGCCAAACAAGCGAGAGTCAGCCATGGTATTGGTTGGCAATAACCAATGAACAGGCGCCACTGAATGTCACAGACCTCAATTAGTTCCTTTGCAGCCAAAGATCTCCCTTTGTTAAAATTAAGCCATTAAGGAGCCATTCAATCCTCTGGATGTGACGACTAACCGGATTCCACATGTACATATCTCCATCTTCATTTGGCAGGAATACATCCAGCTGCCCTGAGATTACTTCCACTACCACCAGTATAGAGATCAAATCCATACCTGCACTGGTCTCTCCATCTTGGCCAGCATGTATCTACCTCATCCACAGAGAAGGAAGCCGGAATGAGCCATTCACTGGCTGAGAGAGAGCTTCGAAGGAGCATGTCACAAAATAGTTGACAGCCACTGGGGGAGGGCACACAGACAGTTAAACTCGACCACAAGATGAGGAGTACAAGGACTGATTCTCAGAATCACATCTCCCCTCACAGAAGTGGAGTTGTGCTGCTTCCGCAAATCCTTTTGTCGAGCTGGAGCTCTGCTGCCTTTCACGACTCCTTTTATTCCGGGAAACATTAGAGGGGAGCAGCAACCGGTACAAAATTGTGCAGCAGTCATTTGTAAGCAAGGTTCCGCTCATAAGTGCCCTACAGGATCATGGTCCTTGTAACATTGCCTTTATATCCCTCGCTCCTGTTAATCCCTGTGTCGGCCACTCCAGCGCGCCCCCCAGCCAGAGCGCACAGCTTCTGACAAGGAGAGTGTCAAAGCAATGAGCTGTTAATGCATAACCATGCACATTCGCAGCCAAGAAATGCTAATTCTGCATCATAGGAACTGGTGTGGGTGTTACTTCTCCATGTTTGGTCATGGTGTTTTATTTAAACTACTGAGGTATAACAATTATAGCAATGTAGTGAGGTATTATAAAGATAGGTCTATTTGCATTATACATTCTGCCTGCTATAAATTTATATATGTGTGGTAAGGAGTTATCTTTTTTTAATTTTTTTTTTTAAAAATGGAATAGTATACTCTTCACTATATAAAAAAAACATAGTCATTGTCTTACTTTTCATATTTGAACGTTTTTCAAGCCTGACTGAATATAATTAACTCTTCCATCCATGTCCCTGAAATGTTCTTGTGCACCCTCCTGCTCCCCTTTTCTTAGATGTGTTTAACCCTTTTTTGACTCAATTGGATATACTGTATATTATGACTGCTGGTTGCTCCAGATAAAGGTCTACTTCAGCTGATATTATTTCCCATCACACTTGGTTTATTCCAAACCTATCTCCATGAAAGTTATTTTACAATTTCAAATTGACTCCCCAACCAATTGGCTGCACCGCTCATTATGTTTATTGAGCATCAGAGAAGAATTGCATGAATACAGTCAATTACTTTGCATATTATAATTGTGCCTAATTTACATACATTTGTCAAGCTTTATCTTCGTTTTTCCATGTCTTTTCGGGTTGGCAGCCTAATTGCCAATCCTAATTATTGTACAGGTAGTTAGAAACCCACAGATACATTAATAACATTTAGATGCCAGTTCATAAGATTTGGATAAAAGTTCCTTAAATATTTTTCAGTGAATCATTTCATGCTTGGTGAACACATGCACATTGTTATTTCCAAAGGCTTCGTGTCATTCTGAATATATTCTAAATCCAAGAAGGGTGACATTCCATTAATTTTTCACTTCCCAAAAGGAGCACATGAACACTAAATAAAATAAAACAAAAAGCATTCATTAGGTTAAACCTGTGCACATAAGCAAAAGCTCTGTTTTCTTGCCCCCTCAAAACTGACTAATCACTACGCCCATCTGCCACATCGGACCGGCTGCTGTCAACCTTCTGACCTCCTCTCACCCACACCAAGCCCACCACCTTACAAGCTTCTCATTGCAGCCACCACCTTCCTCCGCAACACAGTTCATAAAGTCACCCCCACTCGCATTCAGATATAAACTGGAAGCACACCTCACTGCAGTAAAAGTTGACTCCCATTACCTCCTCAAGTAGCACCATTACATCTCAGTGTGTATGAAGTATATCAGAATTTATTATGAGAATGGGATTTTAAAGGCTTTTAATTCACAATAAGGCATCTGAAGAAAAAAAATTACCATCAGGGTTTCATTTTTGTCGTTATGATTATTTTATTAAATAAACACAGACTGTCCTGATCAGGCACATACAGATCATACAGGGCGATACTAGCAAGGGATATTTCAAATTGGAGATGCACAACAGTGCAAATAGTGACTCTTCCCACAGACAAAACAAAAGGAACAAATTAAAAAAAAAATTATAATAATGATAAAATAAAAATGACAGTCCCTCGATGATTTGCAGCTATCACTCCTGTTAAAGAAAATAAAAACCAGTTACATAAATCTTGATTTACTTACACACTGTAGTTATTCTGAGCTAAACAGAAGTAATTCATTCCGTAGGTTGTCCAAACAAACCTTTTGGCTCCGGTGCTGTAAATAATGTGACCTCAGGTCATTCTGACAGTTAGCATACGCCATGCCAAGTCCTGCTCCCGAGCCAAATGAAATTGGCCATGTGCGGCCTACAAATGAAACAGATACTTCATCACCCGCACAGAAATGCATGTCACACAATTGCTGGAAACAAACCAGATGTGACGTGTGAAATCCATTTCACACTCTTTTTGTGACACCTTGTTTTTTCTGTCCTTGACTGTTATATTCACGCTCTCATTGTGATGCTACCGAGGATGGGTGTTGTTGGTGTTCTCGTAACTAAAGCAGCAAATTTTCAGAAGTTAACCGTGAATTAGAGGTGGGTGATTTGACAACTTTAGACCGCGGTTGATATTAAAACCAGCCACAATCTACTTTTCAGGCCAAATCTCACAGTTTGTGACATTTAATTATGTGTCACTTACATCTTAAGTGTGTTTCAGGACATGTAACCTCATTGACAAGCAGTGCAGTGAGGAAAAAAACTGTGCTGTTGCCAAGTTAACGGCATTGCTGATTGGACAAATTACCTTTTGGCTCTTCCTTGGTTAGTGTAGTAACATGATGGATAAGTACTTTGTGTCAAAATGAGCCATCTTTATTACAATGTTTTCTTTTAATAGTGCAAAATGAAGAAATGTTTAGGTTATCTGAAGTCTGGCAATAATCTACGGGGCATTTCAAATTGAGAAAATGTAGATCACGGATCATAATTGCAATTAAATAGATTGGAACAACTTATTTTTGGCCATGACGCCCACTCTTACATTGAATGATGTGCTCAGTTACATAAGATTACTAGTTAACAAACAACAATCATAAAGATTGTGTCTACATAAACCGAAAATACTGCAAGTGTTTTGCTGCTTGCAGTTGCTGCAACAATTAATCGATAAATCAACAAGTCGATCGAGAGAAAATTAATCAACAACTATTTTGACAGCCGAATAATCATCTCAGTCTTTCTAGCAAAGTTATCAAACATTTGTCCTGCCGGCTTTTTAAATCACAACATTTGCTGCTATTCTTTGTTATTTCTGTCAGTGAATGAAGAGACTTTGGGTTTTTAACAATTGGACAGGTGACCTTGGACTCTGAAAGAATCTGGTGAGCATTATTCACTCTTTTGCAACAATTTATACAGTAAATGGTTAATTGATTTAGTGTGAAAATAGTTGTCAGGTGCAGCTGGACTTGCAGTGGCAGAAAACCACTTGTAGGCTACGCGCTGCAGTGCAGAGAATTCTTGGAAAATTGCCTCTGAACTAAGTTACATGTTCAAAACACAGCACAGTAACAATAAAACTACTCACGCTTGAAGAACAGAACAGAAAACACGATTCCTAACCCAAGCCCAGTGCCTGAAAAAGAAATAAAAATGACAACAGTATGGCATGAATGGCAATGTATCTTCATTCATATGTTGTGTCTATACATCAGATTATTCATTAAACCACAGAACTCGCTTTGTTATTAAGTAACTAACCAGGATCTCAAATCACAGCTGATGCTGTGTCACTGACGTCACACCAAACTCCACTCAAACATCTGACAATTTCATGGTTCTTTTACAACGCGCGACTATGAAGATTATGAACACTTTTTTTTTTTTTTTTTACAGAGATGTTACAAGATATACCAATCAATAACGTCCGTTCATCAGAAATGCGTCAATTCAATGAATGAACTCAACTTTACGGCAGCCGCCTCCGTCCAACGCTAGTTATGCTAGCTCTGAAAAAAATGTGGAGTCGTGAAGAGACAACGGAAATTTACGTCACACTGTGGCATGGTGTAACAAATAAATGCTTCAGGTGTTTTTAAATGTATGCCGAATTCATTAGGAGACAGTGTTATTTCCTTACATACCACAAGTAATAACCCAGGAAAGGTATACGTATTAACGCGGAAGAAAACCATAATTTAACACTTTCTGAATAGCAGAGTCGCTTAGATTCTTTCCAGCAAACTTCAAGGAAAACGCAAATACGTATGATTGCTAGGGCAAACAGAAATGCAAGTGGTTCCATTGTGTAATTAAATGACAGAATGAACCGTATTTGCCTGTCAGACTAATCACACATATCTGGCTAGTCATTCGGCTGTCCTTTACAAGCCCTCTATGGCTAACTAGTTAGCCTGGTCAATGACAGTTCTAGATGACACTTATTTTGTCGTTATTTCGGGACGTCACAGCGTCATTTCACGCAGAAGGCTTTTGGATATTTACCGAATTTAATGGCACCGTCTGCCAGGCATCGGTCCCACTTTTTCCCCAGCTCCTTCTCAGACATTCTGAACATTAGCTTGTGTCAGGCTAGAAGTGTCAGTGGGGCTGCGTTCAACTGCTGCCGGAAATCCCCTAATTACTATTTAAAGACACGCGACGGCCCGTGGACCACTTGACAAAGCATGGGGGGTTGGCCATCATACTGACGTTCAATTAAGTATTATTTTATTTGCTCGATAATACTATACTGTGTGTGAAAAACACATGTGCACTGTACAGTCGTGCGTTTGTTGCTGCTCACTGAATGCATCACTACACGCTCCTGCAAATGTGGCCACTTATACCCAAAACGGCGTAATGTCGCCATCGTGCGGTAAAAGTAGATTAGCACTCAGGACTACAAAAAACGATAGTCGGAAAATGGAACAGTCACATTTGCACAATTTCATTGAAAATCTAGTGTCAGACCTCTGAGGGAAATTTAGTTTGACACAAATCGGTACACTGTCATGAAGTCACTCAGGGTGATCAACTCATTAAAACCTTGTTTCAAATCCTGAAATGACAGTTAACAATGCCTGACAACATATATTTAATTTTGCAATACACAAAAACTTGGCATGTTTTGACATTTTTACCATTTAATAACGATGTACCATTAGCTGTGACACAGTCACATTCAAATCTGAAAACTAATAAATTGGTGTGTGAAACATAGAAATCCAATTGTGGTATTATTCTGTATATGAATTCTACAAACAGTTTAACAAACATATCAAATTCCTAAATATTATATACAATCACATACATATGACGCACGGTCACTCGTCAGCAGGCAAAGTGTGAAAACAGCCAAAAAGTCATCTTGTTGGCAGTTATTATTAAGCAAAACCTCTTAAATGGTGCAGAATATGAGGTGGCTTCTTAATGGCCTTCAACTGAACTAATAGCAGAGGTGCTTATGAGTATTTTTCAAATTGTGTATGTGAACAACAAAGGGCCACTGAAGAGGTGGAAACTGTGTGTCCTTAAAGAATAAATCTGTCTTTGGACAAAAACAAAACAAATTACCTTTGCTTTCACCACCTTCAGTGCATGTCTCAGCTCACACTGAATTCCGATTAGCAAAAACCGATGTGGTGGAAATTATTCACCACAACTTCAGTGATAATACACAAAGTTTGCCCATGATAACAATAGCTACATTGCTGTTTATACCCACAGGTGAAGGCTTTTCAAACATGTTGTGGTTTAGGTGGCCTTCGCTACAAAATATACACTGTGGTTTCACTGCACTTCATCTTTTATTAAAAAATACAAATATTGTGGTGAATACAGGTAAAAAGATCATCGACCCTGTCTCCTGGTCCTGCAGATCATGTTGCTGCAACCACCACGGCTCCTCTGATCACTCATTACATCTTGGCTGAGGGGATTGTTCTTGTGCTGCTGCTACTGCTGCTGGCTGGCTGGTTTCCTCTCTTGCCGTTTTCACGGAGCCCTTGCTGATCCTTAGAAGATCTCGCAGCTCCTTGTTCTCAATCTGTTAAAGGACAGAAAAACCATATATTTAAAGAAAACAATGTTGTAGGTGTAAATTTTGAGAATGGTCAGTTTTGTGAAAAAAAAAAGAGAAAAAAAGAAAAGCTACTATATACAGTATTTTTCAAACAGATAATTTCAGTTTAGTTATTACATAGCCGTAACTCTCTAACCCCCATACTTTTGAAGAGAATCAAATTGTTTTAGAGCACTGAAACCCATGTGTGTCATATCCAGATTAACATGTTTCATACATAAAGTTAAGCAATCGTGTATTTTGAATTTATGTACGCAAAACATCAACTACAGTATATTTCTGTAGGTTGTGCGTATAAAAGTGCAGGTTCTCTGTATATATTGCGTTTTTTTTCCACCATACCTACACAGAAATACTGAGGCGCTAATCATGGCTCAACTTTCAGAAAGAACTCTCAAGAAATAATGGATTCACTCAAATGAAAAAGCAACAGTTGTTACTGATTCCAGCATTCCAGCATTGCGGTGCTCAACGCTCACCTCCAGCTGAGCGAGCCTTTCTCGGACAGAGCAGTAGTGCTGATCGTCCACCTGCACCGCCCGCCTCATCACCTGGCCCATCTCGCATATCCGCTCCACCTGGCTCTGCACCTCCTGCGGAAGGGTTGGAAAAAAAACGCTGTTCACATGCAAGTCCGGCCCTACGAGCGCCTGAGAATTTTAAAGTATAAAGGCAGTCCGGTCGTACTTTGGCATGATCCTCGTGGAGGCTGAGTACAGGCTTTGTGTCCAGCTCCTTTTTCGCCATCATGAGTTGGAGCATTTGCTTGCGGTATCGACCCATGATCAATTCGAGCGTATACTGGTGTTCTTCCAGAGACAACCATAGCTCTGAAAAGACAGTCACAAAGGGATGTAAGACATAAAACACCAGCTCCACGTCTAACAGAATAGAGTGTCTTTTTCTTTCACCTTTATTCTCTTGCTGTAGTTCTTTGATTTGAGTGTTTTCCTGAGTAAGAAGGACGTGAGGCTTGTATTTGGTCAACTCCTGAATTTCTGAAGAGTCTTCTATGTACTGTAAAATGCAGTGGAAAGCAATGATGAGATAAACAGAGACATTTTCCTGTCTTTTACTGTTGTGATCTGTTACGATTACTCTCACAGGAGATGTCTGAAATTTCATTCGGAGCATGCATTTTGTTAGGCGTTGATTTTCCACAAATGGGATCTCGAACTACATGGCCAACAATTTATTCTGCCTTTGACAAAGCATATGAACACAAAAACACTCTAAATATGACAACAAATATATTATGGTCTCAAGAAGACAGGGGTGTCATATATATATGATATACACTAAAAGAGATTAATCAATTTCATGCCAAACATCCTCTTTCATTAACAAAGGAGTGAAACATTTTGTGATTATGCCAACATATGCATCTTCAAAACATCTGAAGAAATAGTCTTGATTTTTGAGGATGTTTAATCAAACTGCTCACAGAATGAACTGTAGTGAATTTCACAGAAGTATCAGCTTTTCGTAGTGGTTCCTATGTCTGCCTGCATTTCGATTAGGGGACATTGTGGGATCATCAGAATAGACATTTGTTTACCATTTGTGACCAAGTAAATTGTACTTGGGGTATTGCTTAGTTTTACGTTGCTATGTACCTGGATGAACTCTTTCTTCGGGTGCTCGTCCTTACCTTGTCTGGAAGGGCATTTCCCACCTCTCTCATGCTATGCACTCTCTGGTTGAGGGCCCCGGACTGCTCTATCAGGCCCTCGGCGGCCGTGTCGTGTTCTTTCAGTCTCTCGAGAAGGGTTCGGGCATCGCCCAACACCTTTTCTAGGGTGCAGGCCATTGAGCAGAAAGTGGCAACTCCTGTCCGAAACGTAAACAAGCCAGCGACTCCACAGGACACTAGCGACCTGGTCAAAATACTTCTTAAAGTTAGCTTGCGTGGCTAAGATTTAGCTCGTCTACCAGCTGCAATCCCTCTATAGCAACGTGGACAAACTGTTGCTAACCTTTGGAAGTATTTGTCTACAGAGACAGTAAGTGCACCGCATACACAAGAAAGGGGACACTTTTTCGCTGTCAAGTCTGCCGTTTCCGTGTGAGGCGCCGCATGGCAACGTCACTTCCGTAATCTTCTTCCTAGTTTAGGAACGATGAACCAAATTTAAAGACGACGTCGCCATCTAGTGGCCAATTCGGAATCTAAGTTTTAGTAGCCGAGGCGACTGTACATTTCCTTCTATTCGAAAACAACGCATGACTAAACGTGTGCAGGAAGGGACCCAAGTGCAGGCTAGATCTTCCTGGCTGCATTATGGAAAGGCTGAGCATTTAAAAAAAATGAACTGATTTGATCATTTGCCAGTACAAAATGTGCAGTTTTAAAATAGAACTAATTGTGATTTACTATTATTGCACTATCAACACGGCCTTTGTAGAATAGAGGGTCTTCTTCCTCTTTCGGCATTAGGTAGCTTTTTCTAGGAGTCGCCACAGCCAATCATCCTCCTCCATCTCTCCCTGTCCTCTGCATCTTCTTCTCTCACACCAACTGTCTGCATGTCCTCTCTCACCACATCCACAGATCTCCTCTTTGCCTCCTGCCTGGTAGCTCCATTTTGAGCATCCTTCTACCAACATATTCACTGTCCCTCCTCTGTACATGTCCAAACCATCGCAATCTTGCCTCTCTAACTTTGTCTCCAAAACATCCGACCTGTGCTGTTCTTCTGATGTGCTCGTTCCTAATCCCGTCCATCCTCGTCACTCCCAAATAGAATCTCAACATCTTTAACCCTGCCACCTTCAGCTCTTCTCCTGTCTTTTGGTCTACGCCACCATCTCCAAGCCACACATGGCTGGTCTCACTACCCTCTTGTAAACCTTTCCTTTCACTTTCTCTTCTACTCTTTTGTCACAGATCTCTCCTGACACTTTTCTCCACCCTGCCTGCACTCGCTTCTTCCCCTCTTTACCACACTTGTTGTTCTGAACAGTTGAACCTAAGTACTTAAATTCATGGACCTTTTCCACCTCTACTCCCTGTAACCTCACTGTTCCACTTGCCTCTCTTTCATTCACACACATGTATTCTATCTTGCTACAACTGACTTTCATTTCTCTTCTTTCCAACTCATACCTCCACCTCTCCAGGTTTTCTTCCACCTGCTCCCTGCTCTCACTACAGATCACAATGTCATCTGCAAACATCATCGGCCACAGAGATTCCTGCCTGACCTCATCAGTCCTTGATGCAGTCCCACCTCCACCCTGAAGCCATCCGTCACTCCTACAGCGCACATCATCACTGTCATACTGCTCTCATACATATCCGGCACCAGTCTAACATACTTCTCTGCCACTCCAGACTCCCTCATACAGAACCACAGTTCCTCCCTCGGCACCCTGTCATAGGCTTTCTCTAGATCCACAAAGACACAATGCAACTCTTTATGACCTTATCTATACTTCTCCATCAAAATTCTCAAAGCAAACATGGCGTCTATAGTGCTCTTTCTTGGCATGAAACCATACTACTGCTCACAAATCATCACTTCTTCTCTTAGCCTTGCTTCCACTACTCTTTCCAAAATCTTCATTGTGTGGCTCATCAGCTTTATCCCTCTGTAGTTACTACAACTCTGCACTTCACAGTTGTTCTTAAACATCGGCACCAGTGCACTTTTCCTCCATTCCTCTCCACTTCCACACTCTCCTCCCTGGGAATACTCTCTATCACTTCTCTGTTCGCTCCAGAATTTCTCTTTCTCTTCCATCTCACAGCCAACTTGTGGGGCAAAACCACTGACAACATTCATCATCACACCTTCAATTTCCAGCTTCACTCAAGACCCCGCGACACTCTTTTCTCCTCTACAACATTCTTTGCAAGCTCATTCACAAAACATCTACCTGTCTTCTCTGCATCATGTCAGCCAGCTCTCTACCTTTGCCTGTCATCGTGCCAACATTAAGAGTTCCTTCTCTCAATCCTACACTCCTGGCTTTCCTCTTCTCTCTCCGTAGCCTAACACGTTTCCCTCTTCTTGTTTTTCGACTAAGAGTAGCTCAATTTCCACCGGTACCCTGTTTGTCAACGCCATCGGTGACGGTCCTTGTCAACTGCACCGACCGACTGCTAGCTATACTCACTCTCCTGCGGACAATGCGGTTAACTCATCAGCAGCTGCGTGGCGGCGGCCGTTCTTTCCTTTTAGAGTCTTTGCTCTTCCTCACGCTGTCAAATCTCGCGGTAGCCGCCTCCCTCATCACTACGTAATGTGCCGTGCTGCTTCTAGCGGCGCTGGTGACAGTGCTGAAAGCTGTTGGGGTGAGTTTTTCTTATTAAATATCCCCTTTCAACCGACGATTTAAGCACGCTTTATGTGATTTGTCAGTGACACGTCGTTCTCTTTTCAACGCGGCTTTAGAATCGCATGGGTAATGCTGCGTTTCGATGCGGGCAGAGGTCGGGCCTGGGTGGGGGCAGCGGTGTTTTTTCCTTGCCGTAAATCACCGAGCAGTTCAACGCCGTGCTAGCTCACTGTAGCCGCTGTTAGCCGCTTAGCTCTGTGTTCGGCCTACGCATATTTTTAGCGTCTCAAATAGTCATTAGTTTATGAAACGCGTCTCAATAACGCTGAGCGATGGCCCGTGCTCTAACAGTGGCGTGTTAAACACCGGGGACTGACCCGGGAACTGATACAAATGGAGCTCGAGCCTCGGGTCGCCCGTCGTAGCTTCTTTGTTGTCCGGTCCTCGTGCCGTTAGCTTGGACAGCATCATGTTTCTGTGACTTGTGTGTTCAGAGACCCAGAACGGTTACTGACTAAATATTTTTGACCTTGAACACGCGCAAATGTAACTCGCACCATGTAATAATTAATGGATATTGTCTCTCTTTGGGGGGGTCATTTTAACGTCCCGAACTGTTTTTGTTCGGCTCGATACATTTCTGGCATAATACCGGGCGTCCGTGGGAAGTGCGCAGTGCTACCTGCTCCAGTAAAATACGTTTTTCATAAAGATAAAGACGCTACCGGCTTATAAAACGGGTGCCAGATATGTGAAAACATAACATTGTTTGTGTGGGTTTTTTTTTTTGGTTTTTTTTTAGTCTGAAATAATATGCTTCCAAGTGTATGCGTTTCAGAAAGGACCACAAGACGTTGAAGGGTTTTTTGGAGAACGGGGCTTTGTGTGCTCGTCTCAGCTGTACGCGAGAGACACGTTGGTTTATTCTCCGCGAACTTTGTGGGTAGAAACTCTGAGCCGGACAAGTCGAATAAATAAAACACCACACGTGGGAACTTATTTCAGCAAACCAGTCACAGTGAAATTAACCTGAATTTTAAACTCGGAAAAACCCGAGGGTGTCTGTTTACGGCGTTAGCGTGATGCTAATCTGCCTGTTTCTGTTTGCCCACAAGGTCATTAAGATGGTGGGATTCAGGCCGCCGCGGTCCGATATGCGCGTGCGAGACGGTGAAGAGTGTCCAGTCTTGGATCGCCCTCGAACACGTCTCAGAGTTTGACCCGGGTCGGGAAATTAGCCGGTTAGCTCCGGCATAACGTTTTCGATGTTTCGCAACGTGTTGGCTCAGGCCACATTAGCGTTTCTAGCCCAGGAGGATGGCGGATTGCTGGGAAGTCACATGGCTGCTCCTGTCAGGGTGGTTGTGGGCCCGGCAGCACCGTCAAGTTAAAGCTCG
>KV751326.1:2925309-2938566 GCA_001698575.1 Mola mola
TCCTCTGCCTCAGATGAGCTTTGACCCAGGAATGCTCCATAACAATGGACACTCTGCATATGCCAACGGCACAGGGCCTGGTATTAGAGAGACAGGTGTGGTGGAGAAGCTCCTCACTTCTTATGGATTCATCCAGTGTTCTGAACGTCAGGCTCGCCTTTTCTTCCACTGTTCCCAGTACAATGGTAACCTGCAGGAGCTTAAAATAGGGGGTAAGTGACTTTTGACCAATCATTCAGACTAGGGACGTGTCTGTACAACTTATATTACCAATTGCTTGGTTTACTAGCGATGTAATGATTCACAAAGAGTTGGTTAAAAATCCATTCAATTGAGATGGAAAATTAAATGATTCACATTTTAAACAGCAGAAGGCACTGAAGATACAGTGGCCTTGCTTTACATCAAGTGGCAAACAACAATTGCAAACACAGTAGTGGCTAGTGAAAATGTACAGCTTGAGGATACCCCATCGTTGTTCAAGTTCCAGGTGTGGCAGCATTTTGGCTTCCAAAAGACTGGAAATGAAAATAGCGAGTATAATCTACAAGACAAAAACTGAGCAAATATTGAGAGAAGGCAATGACCTACATGACTAGCAAAATAAGCTTGATGTAGTATGTTAAGGGGCACCACAACAAGAAGCTCCAATAAGCTCCTTGTGAATAACAACTACTTAAAAGCTGGGAAGATCTCCTCCTTGAAGGGAATTTCGATGCTGAACCAGCACTGATCGTCAGTCAGTTTGTTGTATAAATGAATAGGTACAAACCTGAAACATCCATTTTTCTCCAGCTGTCCACTCAAGTGATAGGCTATCCTAGGGTGTACTCATTGCTCTCCTGTCTTGCAAAAACATAACTTTCCACACTGCAGAGCCTTTAATTGCCTTTGGTTTGTAGGTCTTTCTGTGTACAGTTTTGCTTCAGTAATTGAAAATATGCTCTATTAGTTTCCCTTTGCTGTATGTTTTGGTACATTATCCATCCCCTCTGCTCACTTTTGCTCAATCAGGCTGAATTTATGCAGAATGCATGGCCCTATATATCTCAAAATTGATTTGTACTTCCATCGGCTGTTACATTATCAATAAACACAAGTGACCCAGTTCCTTTGGCAGCCATACATGCCCATGCCACAACACTGCCTTCACCATGTTTGACTGATAGTTTGGTACACTTGAATTGTGAGCTGTTCAGTTCTTTCCTCAGACATTTCTGTCCATTTTGTTTATCTAGGTTTCATGTTTTCAAAGAATCTTATTTCAGACATCTCTTGATTGTAGTCTTTTACAGTATGTCTACGTCCTCGAGGGTATTGAGTTGTCTGAATGTTATGAAGGAGTTTTTCTTTCACCAAGAAAACAACACCTGTCACCCATTTGATTTTATATCCATAAAAACAGGGACGATAAGAAATCATTAGTGCTGCTTCCACCACCGATCATTGAAGTGGCAATAGTGCAGAAAGTATTTGAAACTGTATTTTTTTTTTTTTTTTTTAAATCATTGCACTCTAGTAAGTAGTCATGAGATCTGGAACTGACTAGATTTTGAGCAGTTTCTAACAAGATAGACCACCAACCAGGTGGCAGAATATATAAGAAGAAAAAAATAATAATATTCAGCCATAAATCTATTGCTCTTAGTCTATCAAACACCTTGTCGTTTTCTCCTGTCAGTTTTCCTGCAGCTGACATTTTTTTCAAATGTATACTTATAGCCACACTGCAGATGCCGTTTTGTGTGTATGTCAGGGCTTTCCAGGGATATACCCTTTCAATTGCATGCCATCCAAGTGGCCTAGTTGTTACATAGTCCCCAGAGTTTATCAATGGATTACTTGTTGCTAAATTGATTTAATGATTTCTAATGTTATGGCTCTTTGTTTTTTTTCTTTCAATGTTTTTAACACCATTTTCTAATTCCTTTACTTGCATCAACATCTCAATGGACCTTTTTATATGGAGAGTTCCACTGAATTCCACTGTATAAATTGAATTAAAGTTTTTGTTTTTTTGTGTTTGGAATGTGAAAAATTCTTAAATCACAAATTCGAGATTTAAACTTACTTTTATTCATGAACCAGCACCAGTAATTCTCTGGTGTTACCAGAGTAAACACAGAGGGTGCTGCTTTTTTTCCAAACACACCTGCATGTCTCCACTCTTCTATTGAAGGGAGAAAAAAAAAAAAGCGCGAATAATAGCAGCCACTAAAAACGATGAAATCGTACCAAAGAGAAGTAGTTATGTTACTTCATTCGTAAGGACAGGGTTCCGTTTCGTAAGGGTCAGTGTGGAACAGAAAGCCATGCTCTGCAGAGCACTGACAAGGCAGGACACAGGTAGTGACGATTATGACCTTTTAAACGGTGGAAGAGCCTTTTTGTCAAGATGATAAAAATAATTTATCCCAAGTATGAACCACCAAGGCAGAGGTAATGTTAGCATTAATCTATTTGTACAATGAAACGAGAAAAAAGCAGTAAAGCTAGAGAAGGCATTGTTTTACTCCACGACAACCAATCACTGCACCAACAGAACTATGATCCTGGCTGTTAATGTTGACAGGGAATGGAACCTGAACAGCATCTGCCTCTTGACATTTTCATGCCCTGATGGTCACATGGGGGACATAATAGCTCCATGGCTTACAGTGGAATAATATCTCCTATAATAATATACAATATCATATCTGCATTTATATCGTGACATTTACCTTTGAGCCCCTGTAAATGGGGGACTTTGTGTAAATAACTGTAATCCCCAAATGGTTTATTCAATACTCTCGAGATACCCTGTCAATTAAAGCTGAAAGTTCACACTTGAATCACATCTTCATTGCATTTCTCAAATTTGTTGTCTACAAAGGGAAAATAACACATTGTGTCACTGTCCAAATACTTGCATAACTAACTGTAGAGCCAAACATATCGTAACTGATAAAATGCAAAATTACCAGTTCCTAAGCCATTCAGGTAGTAAAGGGTTTTTGGTATCATTTGGAACCAAAATCCATATGTTCATCCTTAATGAAAATTTGAGTTGCGCCCCATCATTTGAAGTTTCTAAATTGTGTCTTCTGCTTCTCCCCTCAGATGATGTGGAATTTGAGGTGTCCTCTGACAGGCGCACTGGCAAGCCCATAGCAGTGAAGCTGCTAAAGATAAAGCCAGAGGTGCTGCCAGAGGAGCGCATCTCGGGCCAGGTGGGGCCAGACCTGCACGCCTATCCCTTTTCTGTGCTGCATGGTTATATTCATCCAGTTAAGGAACACCATTTTATTTTTGGTTCTGTCTTTGTCTGTCACCTTGACATTTTTATTGCCCATTGCATTTGGGTGGGGGGGTTGTTATATTTGCTCTGTGAAACTGAATCCCCCTGGATCAGGCTTGCAATACATTAGACTTTGAGATTGACTTGTTTTACTGGTGTCCATGTTGGAAAGGAGCTGTTGAATGTCTGTCAGTATGGTCAAGTGATTGTTGTAATTGCCCAGTGAGCATTTTAATCTCTCTGTGGATGTCAGTCACTAACGTAGCTCTCTTGATCAGTCTCTCAAACCGAAAATATTCTACCATTTTGGTACATAAGCATAAGAGTCAATGAGCCTGACTGCTGCATCATGAAGTTGAGCTAAGTAGAGGAAGGCAGAGCTGTACCATGACTAACTTGTTCTTTGGCATGTTGTGATTTCTTAAAAAGTAAGTGATGGCACTCATGCTATAATGCATTCATAGGCAGAGTACAAAGCCACACACTCATTCATTCATTCACTAACTTGTTCATTTATTACAGGCTAGAGGTCAGTATTTTAGGCCTGATAGTAAGAACAGTCATGCACACACAGCTCTGCTCTTTGTGGTCAGCGCACCACATCTATGACGCTTGATGTACGGCACTTATGTGACTTAAGAAATTTAGTTATTTCATCCATTGCATACCTAGAATTGTTTTACCTAGGAATCGTAATTACAATAAATTTTCATCCCAAGATTGACAAAGCAGTCTGTTAATGGTCTCTGCTTGCAATTTCCTCCTTTTCTGCAGGTTGTCTCTGCAATCCCAGGGCACTTGGATGGAAAGTCTGCTCCTGGCCAGGTGCCGTCTGGCAGCGTCTGTTATGAAAGGAATGGGGTAAGAAGCGGCATGGATAATGACATTCTCGATCAGTGAAAGGCTGTATGTTAATTTGAATCAAATTTAAGTCTTCACTCGTTTGTCCAAACTATTAAATGTCTACTTGCATTTGTTCGCACTTTGATTTCTGATAAATATGCTGTGGGGAGCTTAAACTCTGCTTGTGTTGGTTTTAAACACACCATGTGACTGGGTAAATGTAACATCTTCAGCCTCCACTTTAAGAAGTCGATCTGTACATCGAGTTCTTTTGGTTGATCTTGAATGTGACATTTTTTGGTAAATAGGCGTGTCGCAAACTCTTTAAACAATGTTTGATAGTGGTTTGACTTTTCCACAGGAAGTGTTCTACCTTACCTACACCCTTGAAGATGTAGAAGGTAACATGCACCTGGACACTGGTGACAAAGTTAGCTTTTACATGGAGACCAATAAACAGTAAGTTTTTACACAATGTCAGCATTGTTTTCATAATCCAGCCATCACTTTTTTAAACAACTGAAATTTTATTGTTTTAGTACTGGTGCTGTCAGTGCTCGTAACATTCAGCTGGTGAAGAAAAAGCAAATGAGGTGCCAGGGTGTTGTGTGTGCTACAAAGGTAAGGGTCACTGGTACCTCTATTATGACTTGAATTAGAAATAGACTGGTTGTCCTCGTGATGCCTCACTTAACAAAACTAAGAAAAGTTGTCATATGTTTTCCATTTTTTTCGCTGTTTTTGGAAAGACAAATCTGCGGATATCTCATTGTGCAAATTAAAGTATAAATGTTTATTGCAAATTTAGTGTCATAACATAAAGCCCCGAACCATCTGTCTTACAGGAGGCTTTTGGGTTCATTGAGAGGGCTGACGTTGTGAAGGAGATCTTCTTTCACTACAGCGAGTTCAAGGGTGATCTGGAGGCCTTGCAGGCTGGAGATGATGTTGAATTTACCATCAAAGACAGAAATGTAGGCGTTTACACATGTGTACCTCACAAATCCCAGAGCAACTTTTAAAATTTTTAGATAGACACCCAACTTTGTGTAACGCTTGACTAAATTGCCTAAATATTTGTTAATATAAATATTTCTCCTTGTGTCCTTAGGGTAAAGAAGTAGCCACAGATGTAAGGCTGCTCCCCCAAGGAACAGTCATCTTTGAGGACATCAGCATTGAGCAGTTTGAAGGCACTGTCGTCAAGGTGATTCCCAAGGTCCCCACCAAAAACCAGGCAAGTACATTCCAAGTTTATTTCTAATGTATTTGCAGAAGCTTTGGCTGTCATGGCGAATCAGATCATATTGCACAGCTTTCAGAAATCTCTCTTCCCTGCACCCTCAGAACGACCCTCTACCAGGTCGTATCAGTGCCCGGATTGGTTTCGCTGACAAGGAGCTGCCATTTGGCGAGAAAGACACAAAGTCCAAGGTGACCCTGTTGGAAGGAGATCACATACAGTTCAACATCTCGACCGACCGTAGAGACAAGCTGGAGAGAGCGACCAACATAGACATCCTCCCAGACACGTTCAGCTTCACCAAGGAAACCCGTGAAATGGTGAGGATTACAAACAATAAATCACGGTTAATTTTTTGTTAGACCGTCAGTTTTATAATGTGTCCTGCCAGAAATGAAACAAGTGGCTGATTGGAAGGGTTACCCCATCTTCCCCTAGGGTGTAATTGCAGCTATACGTGATGGCTTTGGCTTCATCAAGTGTGTGGATCGGGATGCTAGGATGTTTTTTCACTTCAGTGAAGTTCTAGAGGAGAGCCAGCTGCATATCTCTGATGAAGTGGAGTTCACTGTTGTGCCTGTAGGTCCTGCTCATAAGCTTTTTACAAAAGTATGTATGTAGCATTATTCCTGAAGCAGAATATTTTTGTTAATAACAAACTAAATGCAAGTCTTCCTCTGTTGCCAGGATATGCTCTCCGCTCAAAGGAACCATGCTGTACGCATCAAGAAACTTCCCAAGGGCACAGTGTCCTTCCATACCCAGTCTGAGCAGCGCTTTGTAGGCGTGGTAGAGAAAGAAGTTGTGGCAGCCAACAACAAGAATGCCAGTCCCACCAAGGGCAAGGAGAAGGTACTATAAGTGCACATAAACAACAAATACTATTGGTCACCAAAATTACCCCAATACTTCTAAAAAATAAAAAGTACCCTTGTGGTCCAAACCCAACCAACATCAATCCTCTTTGCTTTTTCCTCAAATGTCGTCGTCCTCTTCGTGCTCCTTGTTGGTTAGAAAAAAGACAAGGTAGGACTTAGACCTTATGCATGAAGCCACATAAGTAGTATAACAAATAAATCTATTATCTAGTTATTTAACATTTAGTCTAAGGTTATAACTTAATTAAAATCTTAAAGTCAACCATCATTATATAATGCAGTGTTATATAAGAGCAATGTATTTGGCAAGACTGATGGTAACAGACCTTTATGTTTATTGGATGTTTCTCTCTTATTTTAAGGGTAACGTGATAGGAAAGGTTAGTCATTGCAGGCCTCTAGCTCACTGTTTGCCTCCTTAACTATTTGACAGCATGGTATTTGATCACAAATTAACACTTTGAAACACTCCTTGTTTCATTAATCCAATTTGTCAATTTGTTGTAGGGCTGCACAACTAATTGAATAAATGACTTTCCCCATTTTTTTGTTAATAGTGTGTTTGTATGTGTAAAAAAAAAAAACCCACACTAAGTTAAGATGGTTGATAAATATTTATACATTTAAAACAATTTTTTACTAAAATGTAAACTAATGAAGCCTTAAGTAGTCTATACATGTTCTGTGATCAAGCACCCTGGCCATGTTAAATTGTATACTAAAAACATTTTTTTGGTGTCAATGCCTAACATTGATGTCAGTAAATAATGTGCTTTAATTGCTTCAGGTACTCACTCTAGCTGAGTATTAGTGTCCATTACAGAAGTGTTAGTAATGAATTGGACAACCTGGACAAAAAATACATTAATTTTTAGTGAGACTTATCTGTTCAATTTTTAAATGCTGTTTAGACTGTAGCCAGATTTGTAATACCCTATTAATTTGTGTCCATGTCCACCATCTTAGAGTAATATTACATTAAAGGATTGATTTTTGCACAAGCTCTTCATCACTATCTGCTGTCAGTTATAACTTGTGCTGCGTTAGAGCTTTCTGAAACATTTCATTCAGCTTTCATGACAAAATCATAGTGTTTATCCATTTTCAAAAGATTATTTGAAGTGAGGGGACACCGAAGATTCACCTGAAATGTATATCATTGATTTTTTTTTTTTTTTACTTTCAAAGTCGACACAAAACTTCACCAAATCAAAAACCCTTAACTTTGCCTCTACAGTAGCGATGGGTGATTGTGCAGCCCTACATTGTAGGATGTAACTCCAGGTTATCACAATACTGTAGACTAATGCTAACCACATAGGCTGCTACAGAATGATGTGTTGCACACGTCACCTCTTGTATGCTTGTGTAGGCCATTTGCACATCACCTAATGCACTTTTGAACCATCTGAATGAGTTCAGGCATTGGTAGCTATGACCAGTTTTGAGAAACCGATCAGCCTTGGCAATGGGCACCTGGATGGAGCCCTTTTGATGCTTCCAACGGTAAAGATAAAATGTAGGTTGAATTTTTTTGCCGTCTCTGTAGGAAACAGAGGAAGGAGTTATTGCATATGAAGACTGCGGAGTGAAGCTCACTGTGCCCTACCATACCAAGGACCTCGAGGGGGGAGGTCACCCACAGGTCGGAGATAAGGTATTGGAAAAGCACTCACTAAAGGAAGATGGCAAATTTAAAATAATCTTCATCTAAATGCTCTGAATAATCAACATTTTGTAGTGATAATCCTGTTGTTTCAAATTTGAAAATTGTAAATTTGTCCTGTAGGTGGAGTTCTCTATCAACGAAGTGAAGCGAACTGGCCAGCAGAGTGCAGTATCCATCAGGGTTCTCAACCGCAATACCTCCAATGCCAAGAGGCTTCACGGGTTTGTTGCTACACTGAAGGACAACTTTGGTTTCATCGAGACGGCAAATCATGACCAGGAGATTTTCTTTCACTACAGGTAGTGCGTCCTAAGCTGCAATTTTATGAGATTGTTGACTTGCAGCTTCCAATTTGCATCAAAGTCTTAGTTTGTATGTGATTTCTCCTCAGTGAAATGTGTGGTGACCTGGAGAACTTGGAGTTGGGAGACACTGTGGAGTACACACTCTCTAAGGGAAAAGGGAACAAAGTCAGTGCTGAAAAGGTTACCAAAGTGGCTCCAGGTATGAGAGGTCATTTGTACTGACATGGCAGTGTAGACATAAAGTGCCTACAAATGTAAATATTCTAAATCCATTCTTTCTGCTTTAAGTGAACGCCATTGGTGAGGATATTAGTGCAACAGTAATGATGGGGAAAGTCATCCGTCCCATACGCAGTGTGGACCCCTCCCAGTCTGAATATCAAGGGCTGATTGAAGTCGCAGAGGAAGGTTGGTGTTGTGCTGTTATTGGAAGATGGAACATTTAAATCACTGTTTTCTTGGGAAAAATTATGATGATGTTGACCCCCTTTGTGTTTTCTTCAGGTGGAAGCAAAGGCCAGAATTATCCCTTTGGAATCATGGGTATGGTGAACAAGGCGGATTGTCTGCAGAAAGGAGAACTTGTGAAGTTCCAGCTTTGCACAGTTGCTCAGACTGGACAGAAGATGGCTTGTAATGTGGTCCCTCAGCGCAGAGCCATGGTGGAGTGTGTTAAAGACCAGGTAGTGAATGGTTATTTGCCTTCTGTTATAATTAGTTGTTATTAGTTAATAGTGTGTCAGAAACATTAGCATTGAAATCATTATCATTTTCATCACTTGTTTTCAAGCCTGATTTTTTTTTTGTTTTTGTTTTTGTTTTTTTCCCTTTCTTCCAGTTTGGCTTCATCACCTATGAAGTTGGTGAGAGCAAGAAGCTGTTCTTCCATGTAAAGGAAGTGCAAGATGGCCTGGAGCTTCAGACTGGGGACGAGGTGGAGTTCTCGGTTGTCCTCAACCAACGCACAGGAAAATGTAGTGCCTGCAATGTCCGCAGAGTCAGGTAAGGACTCAAACAGGCATTGAATAATGAACCCAATTTGGATCTTGGTTCTCTCAGAATTTGCCTGTTGGTGATGTACAAACATCAGTTTTTTTCCTTTCTTTTTATCGTGTATCTAACATTGCAGCGAGGGGCCTAAACCAGTAGTAACTCCGCGTCCCGATCGTCTGGTGAACCGACTGAAGAGCATCACACTTGATGACACAAGTGCTCCTCGCCTGGTGATTGTAAGACAGCCCCGCGGTCCTGACAATTCCAAGGTACATCCAAGACTGTGTTGAGAGACAAAGTGCTGCTCTGACCTGCTGTGTTACCCTAATGACAGCATAGCCTCAAACATTAGTTTCTCTTTTATATTAAATATTGTAAATGCAGAGAATGTTGAAGATGAGTGTGTCTGTATACAACACAAAGTATGACAATTGGAATAGCTGTTTTTTTATTCTGTATATGCTAATCTATCTGTGACAATGAATGCATTTACCTCAGTGCTATAAACTGTTGACATTGGCCATTATGGCCCAAAAGAGCCAGTATCTAATGGATGACAGTCAGGCGTTCAGTTGTCCTCTTTGAAACTTGTAATTACTGTGAATTTGTGCTACTTATGCACTTTATCTAATTTGCAACATTAATTTTTCCTCTTCTCCCACACAGGGCTTCAGCGTGGAGCGCAAAACTCGCCAGCCCGGTGTCATTGACTGAGCAATACCAAGCCTGCCCTGCTTAGTGTTAGCAGGTTGCTGTCCCAAAGGGCCACAGCAGGGGATAAGGGAATTTGATCTAACACATGCTTATACACAAACCCACACATAAAGCATATGCACACATAAAGCAATTGGCATGTGTAACCTTTATCCCCATAGATACCTGCTAGGAAACTCTTCTAATTCCAGTTTCCTGCCTCCCATGTATGATGTACTTGATACCGAGTTTCACACTGCAGTGTACATGGGATCTGATTGTGTGCTGTATCCTAGAAGTCATTATAGTGTGTAACTGGAGGTATTTGTTTCTGAGGGTCTTTGTTCCTCTAAATCAGAGTGCTGACTGTGTGACTGTCGATGTTCCTATCTTTTTGAATCTGCTTTATCTGGAATTCTGCACCTGTAATCTGTCCAGTAGTTTGCCCGGGTGAGTGTGACTGCATGTGTTTGAGCATCCATTTGCTCCATTTTTCTTTTGCTAATTTTTGCTCCTTTTACCCTTGGAAACTTAAAATGGCTTCATTGTGAAGTTTCCACTACTGTATGCTTTCCTACAAGACGCATAAAGCAAAGTTCCCTCCATAAGGAGGATCATATTTCTCATGTGCGAGCTTAAACTGAGGATTCTTCTCTGCTCGTTTTTTTGAGCAGTTTTAAAATGCTTTATTGAAGAGCTGAAGTGAAAGCATGGTGCGTGTGTGTGTGTGTGTGATGTATGTGAATGTCAAAGTAGTTAATCTAATGGGATTTACTTGTACCAATCTGGAGCCTTTTAGATACCTTTTTGGTATTCACATGCTCCACTGAAGCAATTTTCCCAGGTGCAGAATTCCTTGTGGCATCTTATATCTGCAAGTTCTTTTATACAATTTTTTTTTGGTTTTTTTTTTCTTGCACATGTTTTTGCTTTTTTTTTTTTTTTTTTTTTGCTTTGCTTATCCCCCCCTTCCACTCTTTGACTTTCTTTTTGTCTTTATGTCAATTTAGTTAATGTTTTTTTTTTTTTTTTTCCCATTTTTTTTTTTTTTTTTTTTTTTTTTTTTTTCCCCATCGACTCTCAATCTGCTATTAAGAATAAGGTGCCTAAAAACAAGCAAAATGAAATAAAAAAAAAAAGAAATAACAAACTTAGATGTATCCTCTGTTCCCAGCCAACCGCCAAAATATTCAGAACAATCTTAGGATGGCTTTCTTTTTCTAGTAGAAATAATACTGATATGCATCCCAAACCTGTGGGTTGAACTATATTGTATGTAATGTGTGCTTTTTTTCCTTTTTTTTCTCTTAGTGAGAAGTTCAAACTTCAAATATAACAAAATAAATTTAACTTAAAAAGAGAGGAAAAAAAATAGAAATTCATTCTGAAAGCGTTAAGAATCAGATTATTTTGTTCTGGGGACATGGGTGAGCTGTTGAGCCTCTGCACGTTAAGTTACAGTCAAAATTAATTTCAGCTTTGGAAAATCATCTGGTTTCAGTTGGACCTCATACGGAGGTTCTCATGTACTTTTGTTAATGGTCTTGAATGAAACAATTGAATTAAAAGTTTTATGAAAATGATGAGCTGTTTTGTGTCATATTTCAGTCAGCTCTAAGAATGACTTTAATTCCGTAAAAGCACGAAATAGTTGTAAAAACATCAGTTAATTTTTTGTACAGGATGTACAATAATCCTTTATTGGTATAATATATGTTGAGTCTCATTTTCAGATTGATGGTAACAAGGAATTCCACACAGGGAAATTTGGTATTTGAAGTTTAAAATGTAAAATTGTCTTAAATGTCTAATTCAAAATTAACTTGACAGATCAAAATAATTAAAAAAGGGAAAAAAAAAAAAAAGATGTGCCACTCAGAATATTTTTGCAATTCAGCTGTTTAGCCACTAGAGGGCAATAAATGGGTTTGTTCAGATGTGGGTGCACCCCTGCATGTACAGTGTATGAAACTAGAACTAAGTGTCCTGCATTTTGAGAAATCAAATAACCACACCTGATGGGCAGTTAAGCATTCGTAGTTTTTATTGACTTACGGTTGGTGAACTCTGTTCATTTGAGTCTAAACCTTTGCACTGCCCAGATAGATTGTGAGCTCAGAGCGGTGAATCACCTTCTGTTTAGTCTGCGATCGAGAGCTTTGGGCCTCTGACCAGCGTGTCCACCACTCCCTCAGCTCGATGGGGCCCGTGGGCCGTCGCTCCCTCATCTGGCTGGGAGCAACTACAGCATGGGGAGGGTTAAAGTCTTCTTTGGGTAGTATCTTCCTGTCGATATTTCCATCCCCATCTGGATCAGATTGTTGCCATCTGACGCCTTCAGTTGAAACGGTTGAAACTTCAGTGGCAGCTGCTACGTTCGCACCAGCCTTTGAAACCATCTCTGAATCCTTGTGCGCCACAATTTGATTAGGAAAGAAGTCAAGCCTCTGCATTTTGCGCTTGTACTCCTCCAGTTTGGGCTTGCACTCCAGAGCCTTTGCCTTCATCTCCAAGAATTGGCGTTGCAAGTCCTTCTCATAACCTTCCTCTGCCATTAATTCATTCTCCCAAAACTTAATCTGCTCCATTTCCTCTTCCACCATTCTCTGCTGGGCTTCCTCCTCAGCTCTTTTGGCCCTCTGTTTTTCTTCCAGCTCAAATATCTGTTTGTCTATGCGTGCTATCTGGACTTGTAAATCCTGCAAGCAACTTAGCTGACATACTATGGTCTCTCTCAGACCGCTTTTTTCATCTTCGTCTCTAGCAGAGCTTGTGCTGGACAGGTGGTCAGATTGTGCCTTTGGAGTTTTTTTGGAGTGTTTGCTTTCTTTGGTCCTCGACTGACCCCCCATGCAGCAGGACGTTTGATGATCCAAGTCTGACTTCAAGCCTTTCTGACCTCTTACTTTGCTTCTACTACCTCGGCCTGAGTTATCATTGTCAACGGTGAGAAAAACGTCCAAAGATGTGGGGTTCCTTTTATTGCGCCTCCTACTGCTTTCCTTATCAGAGGCAGTGCTGTACACCATGCCTTTACCCAGACTCTCCAGCCATTCCCAGGCCTCCTCTATGAGTGTCAGAGACTTTCTTTTAGGCTTTTTCAAGTCCTCTTTTTGCTCTCCTGCCTCCTGTCTCAAACAGGACAATGGCGGCAAGCTTTGACGATGCAAAGTCAGCGAACCACTACCCCGCCGCATTCTGCTTCCTGCATCTTTTCTTCTCAGGGGTGGGCAAGGCTGGTACCTGCCAACGTTTGTCCTGCTCATTTCATCCCAGGCTGAGGGCCCATTGTGGTGCAGCGTGAGCCGCACCTCCCTGGCCTGCTCGCCATACTTCTCGAGAGTCTCCAGAAGGCA
>KV751326.1:2938622-2954528 GCA_001698575.1 Mola mola
TCCCGTAGCGTATAGCGTCCGGGTTGCCCTGAAGAGAAAGACGACAATGTGGTTGGCAACATGGCTGAAGTATCGGAGCACACATCTTATGGAACCACAGGCGCACATACCGAGGGCTTGGGCCAAAGCTATAACCACTTCCTGGCATGTTGTGTCCTCAGTAACGCCACAGACCACACGTGGGACACTGTCCACAAACACCTTCACCTCCATTGTAACCACACTGCAAACAAATATAAAGGGCTCAGTTCTCTGTTAGGGGACATCAGCTTCATTCACTGAATTCTGCCTGCCCATTTTGGGTTGGCCAAGCTTGAGGTTAGTTTTAGTTCTTTTGTTTGTTTTTTTTGTGGGATGTTTTCAGCAATTGTGCCCACAAAAATTTTGAAAATAATAACAAGTAATGGCTTTATCCAAAAAATGAGACCTACCTTTTTGTCCTGCTTGCAGTGCGGATGCTCAAACGTCTCTGCTGCGGGGGGAATGTTCTGGGTGGGAGGAACACTTGAGCAATTAAGACCAATTAAAATTCTTGCAGGCATCTAGTACTGGAGGACAGTTTATGATCCCACCCATCTTGCATAGTTTTGTCTGGAGAAGCACATTAAGATTAAATATTTCAAAGTGTGTGTTGATAACCAACTGCGGTTTTAAGAAATAAACAAGGTTTTGAGTTCTCAGTCAGTACTCAGGATACTTGGTATACATTTCCTGTTGTTTATTTCCACCACTCAAGCTATTGTTGCCTTGCAGCTATTTTATTCCAATCAATGGCCAAAACTGGCCGCAGCAGGCAAAGTGACAGCAGACAATTGATAAATGCTGTAACATAATTTCAAGGTTTGCAAAGTAAATTTTCAATTGTTCAAAGCAACCAATCAATTGTCGGCTATTTGTGGTGTGTTTATGTAATTCCTCAGTGTTTGTCAAAAAATTGAAATGGGTGCGGCTTATCATTCAAGGAAATTAATATTATTGTTCTTCTCTTAAAAGCTACAGCGTGTAATTGTAAAACAACTTTAATTTCCCCTTCTAGATATACTGAACCAACTTTTATTTGCCATAATATGCAGTCCATCTATCCTTACACACTTTCACGGTCAGCTAGTTCTGTTTTCATAAGCTCATGTATTAAGAGATTCTGAAATTGTGAAAATACTCGCTTTTAGAGTTTTGGTGTTGCATTACAGTGCACTGAAATGTTTATCAATAGGCTGTTGTCTTTGACTAAATAGAATTAAAGGCCTTTTGTCTAGTAAAATCTGAGCAAGAAAACAAATTGTTGAGTGTGTCTGTGTAGTCGCCAGTAATTTCCTCTCTGCTGTTTTTAGGTTTGGGTGTTCCTCCTTATCTGTGTAACAGGAAGGGTGTTTTACGATCCAAACAGAACATGTAAACATACTGAACTTGCACCAAAAGTAGCCTTTACTGGTGAGCACACACTCACCCCTCACTGAACGCAGATTTATTGTCGCCAGCGAACTTGACACCAGTAATATACAGTATAATACCAAACTATACATTAATTGACACCAACTTCAACTATCGATATTTATTTGTATGTCAGAAATGCATGTATGGAAAAGCTTCCTTTGGACTTGGTTCGTTACGGTGCACGACTGGCTGACGTTTCGATGCTTCCCCCAGGTTGTCACATGACTTTTGAAATAAAAAGAAAAGTGAAAATCCAGGAAAAATCCAATCAGGAGGCTCAGAGACCAAAAGTCGGAGACGGGGAGCACCTGTTGTAGTTTGGTAGCATCTGACAGTGCGGACGGTGATGAGAAGAGTAATGTGAGACTGGGAAATTTGCCGGTGTGAACCACATGTCCAGCTGTTGATAATCTTTTGGGTTCATGGGGAGGAACAGTCAGACCTCTCAGGCCCGAGGGATCGAAAGCTCAGTAGAGAATTCTCCATTCATGCCAGCCTGTGCTTTTGTTGCCACTTATCACTGCCCTTCAAGTTCACACTCATGTGGCAATGTGGCAACAGTCAAAGATCCTGAATTAAAACATTCCATAATATAGAGGGTGAGCGATTATAGAACTGAGAAACAAAATGTCTTGACCGAAAATTCATTACTTTTCTTTATTTTCTAAGCTTTTCAGAGGCATTTTTATGTCAGAAGGCTATGATCTGCCAATTCATAACCTGATCTTTTTAACTACATGCGCTGGAAGAGGAACTTTGACATTTAGGATCAAATTCCCTAAAAATAGATGTCTTAAATGTCTTTGGGCCACACAGCGTGTTAGGGTGAACAGGAAAGTTTCCCGAGTGAATGGTGAAGTGCTTGAGAGGAACTTGAGAGGAATCTAGGAGCCAAGTTATGGTTTTATTTTCTACCTTGGTTTTGAAATACCTGTGTCTGAGGTTTCTGCCTCGAGCCTGAAACGATGAAACCATATGAAAAACGTCTGTAGTGCTCAAAACAGTGAGGAATACATTTAAAAGCAATTTGAAACTGCATAAATATATGTTGTATATAGACAGTAATACGTAATTCACAAAAAGTCCATTTGGCAAATGAAAGTTCACATTGCTGGAGGGAGAACAACAACAACGACGACAAAAACATTCTCCCTTGTAAAATGCATTTGTCTTTGGACCCTGATTGAGTAAATTTGTGTTGCCTATAAGAACCACTTAGACTGTTATGACATAAAAGATAAATAATCTAACTGAACAAACCTGAAAATACGGGATACAAACCCAAATAATTGTGGAGGAAATGCACCACTACACACACACTTGGTAAACGCTGGGATTCGCATTTGACAACTAATCAGCAGGAGGGGGTCCCGTAGCTGCACAATAAATCAAAAATTCATATTTCTTAGCTTCAGGGGTCCCTCATGGCGATCAGACTCTTGACCTGGACTATAATGTGACCTGCTGCTGCTGTGTTTTTTACATTCTGAATGAACACAATTTAACCACTAAATCCTTGTCTTATTTTACAGCAATCAACCATAACATTAACAGCATTACCCACCGAAGTGAATAACACTGATGACTTCGCCACGGTACAAAGTTCTGCTGTGATCCTGGCATCCACGTGGAGGCCACTTGTCACAAACTAGCTGCCCCAAATACCCCTGAAGACCAAGCACAGTCCCCCATCGCACCAGCACACCCCGATGATAAACTGTTCATGCGGCCTCCAAATTCCCCAGATCCAAATCTAACTGACGATCCACGTCACTCAAAGGATCTGCCATCAGCACTTTGGTGCTCCACACCACAGGATCACAGGTGTCCAGTACCCCAGGGGTCATGTGACCGTGTCTTGACAGGTAAAAAACCATGACCTCCATGCAGGGTTTTGCCCTGATTGAGTCTTCTATGACACTGCTATGACCTGTGATTTTCTTTGATGATATGATTTAGTGTAACATAAAAGACAAAATTCAATGACATAGTGAATATTGTTGTATAAATAACCACCACTGCGGATGAAAGTCAAAGGATCTGCCACCAAAACTCTGGTACTACGCACCACAGGGCAACACACAGGATAACACACAGGAAAAGAATAGGTTCTATTGTGGTTCTATTGTGGTTAAATGTAGTTCATTTAACTTTTAGCTCCAAAGACAACTCAAGAATGTTTTGTAATGACAAAAATGACAAAGGCATTCACAGCTATATCTCCTCATGTTTCAAACACGCGATAACTACGACAACGCAACGTTCACCGGAAAGCCACAACCTAAACGGATGGCTCGTTAATCCACAACGCTGTTCATGACGTTATAAAGCTAAACGGTTCCCTAATTTCTTATTTTTCAGGTTTCATTTCAATATAAATGCGATGGCTCATTTTTGGGCACCTGAGGTCTTTCTAACAAGAAAACCTGTCCACACTGAATTTGGGCCTTACCGCCTAAATGTAAATTATCTCGACGTGTGCGTGATTTAACATATTCGGCATGAAATAACTGACAGGTATGAAGGTTTTGCTTATCACACACTGATATCTTTGTCAAGAGAGGGCGCGTATCCTTTGCTATAGGCGACCTACTACTGAACAAAAAAAGAGGCATTCACAAGGCCAGCGACTGACTGTATGTATACTCTTCAGGTCTCTGTTCCAACAGCGACAAGCACAGAAGGTTGGTTGTTAATTTGAAAAAATCCGGCAAAAATTCCTGTCCCGTCCAAACATGTCATAATATTCCTTTCTGTCAAAACGTTGAGCACGTGTTATATTTCGCCACTTTACCCAAAAAACCTCGTTATAAGAGTCATTTTACTGCCAGCGACTGCTGAAGAATGCTACAAAAACACCAGGGCATCACCCCACCTATCAACGAGGCCCCGAGGTTTGGTGACATTGTTCCCTTTATGTCGCTGCTAACAGCATGGCTCCATGGACGGAAACGTGCATGGTCCCATGAGGATATACTCACTGACTCTAGTTGATCAGCGCTATTATTACCACCACTTAAATTTGTCACCAAACATCAGCAAAAGTGATGACAGTATCCACTGTGCATCATGTTATTGTTAGTTAGCAGATGTTAAGCTAAGATGGCTGAAATTAGCATTTAAGTCATAGCACCACTGCACTCAAAGAGACGTTAGCAAAATGGAAACTTAAACACAAAGTAGTCTTTTAAGTTTCTCTCTGAGGCCAAGCAGAATTAGTGAGATGCAGGAAGTCTTCAAATCTTCCTCTGCAATCCTTGCATTTATATTATTTGGAAATGATCAATTTCAAAACAGATTTTTATTTGACTTCTTCTGAAACCTCAGTGTTTTCATCCAATAGCAACAATAGTAATTCAGTCACCTGCTGTGTTTGCACTGTCAATTGCCTTCAACGTAGCAAAAATGCACCCAGCTACCACGTGCAAATTGTATGGCTGAGGTGTTATATGTTCAAGTCGCTACATACGCATACCCGCCACTTTGTCCACACACTGTGCCTGTCAGTGACTCCTGCGTGCACGCGCAACCGACTAAAAATACACTTCACTGTTACATCTCAGCATATCCCATAGTGGGCAAAGCAGGTTCTGGTTACACTTGAGGCAGGGGGATCTTAATATTGCTCAGACCATGTTCAGGGCGTCCCACTTCCCTGCTACAGTGGTCCAGCGGCTGACCATCTTTTCTCCGTCCTCAGGGAGCGTTTCACCGGAAGAGCTTTACCATGCCTAAAATCTTAGTGCCAGGTGAGTTTGATTTGAACGTGCACTCTCACCTATAAGGAAGGGTGTTCGGGAAACATTTGCAAAGGGTTCCTTTACAATGAAGAGTGATTACAAAGAAGAAGTGAGGAAAGCCCTCACCAAACTTGTGTTCAGCTTCATTTTTGTGACACTTTTTCACAGAATGCACATAAGAATGTCCCTCTACATCTCCAAAAAAATGTTATCCTCATGTTCTAGTATGTTTACTGAGATGTGTAAAGAAGTCTGGAAGGGAGATCCATCCAGAACTTTGAAAAAAATTCTTTTCATTTTACTGAGGTCACACTCCTTACTGCATGTTATATCACCAACCGTTAAGGTAATGCATTGTTTGCCAGTGCTATGTCATCACTCATAGATGATGCTGACAGCTTTAATAACAGGGTTATTGAGGTTGAAATGCATAGAATCAATAGATTAAGTATGAAGTTTATGTTCGTATCTTCATCACAATGTCTCATCTGTTTGTTTTTGTTTTTTTCAGAATCGAATTTTATTAAGTAAAAATGCATTTCCGTTGTGATCTGTACCTGCTCCAAATTATCTGACCTGTCGTGCGTTGTAAGCGTTCATTAAACAAACGGACAGCACTGGTTTGAGTGAGCCATAGTGTATCGGCTGTGAAAACGTGTGATATGGGGTATCCTCTGCTCACTTCTTTCTTGCTCTATCATTATAACTGCTCTAATGCTGTTGTAATGGTTGCTAATTATAGGCTTGCTTCCCCCCATACACTGGGCGACTGGCAAGTATGAAGTCACTTTCTGCCAGGAGAGTTTTTCAAAGGGTGAAAAATAGAAATGCAGTGGTCTGAACAGCTGCCGTCTGAAGAACTTGAGCTCACATTTGACGGGGTTAAGTGGTTGTAATTATTTAGCAGGTATTGCCGGACAACGGGGCTGTGTGCACTTTTTTCTGACCTGACTGCAGGGACACTGATCTGACTGCAGAGAAGTGTTGTTATGGTCCTTCAGAACGGGTATGGAGAGCTGAAAATCAGTGTGTTAGTGATCAAAGCCTCTGGAAAAGTCGTATAGCAGGAAATGTGTCCAGCACAGGTAGATAAATCCACAAAAGTGGCATTAAAGACAAAGGCAGTGTTCCTAAAACTAAGCAAAGTCTGTGGATGATTCTTGTCCAGCCCACTTGCCTGCTTTGAGACACAATAACATTTGTTTTGTTTCTTTCTAACCTGGATCATCCCACCCTGACTGGGACTTTTTACTTACTCAACAGAGAAAGGAAGTAAGTATGGGGCTGAAAAACCGCTGATGGACTTTGAGGAAGACGTGAAGCATTTTAAATGCATGCTTCACCGGATGGATTGTTTTCATGCATTTGAATGCAAGCTCGTAAAATGAATCTAATTTAGCCTGCGTGGACTGTAGTGCGGTAGAATTACTCTAATGCTTATGTTCATAATTGCTTCACTGCATTTCCATCAGCTTGACAAACGTGAGCTGAAGGTGAACATTTAGGTGAATAAATGGCTCTTCCAGGTAGCTCACTGAGTCCGCTTTCATCAGAAAGCTTATCAATTAGCAAAGCAGCACACGAACGAGACTGCGTTGACGCTCAGGCTTGTTGGAACCAAAGGGATGCCAGGGTGACGCAGTAAACGCATGGGGATGTTTCAAAATGGCCGTGGTTTCCAGTATCGGCATCACCTCACCTGAGGGTCCTCCCTGTTTGTTTCAAAACACGGAAAAGTGAGATGGCGGAAACATGTGCATGTGTCATGAAGATGCCTGCACCCATTCCTTGTCCAGCTTGTGTGTCCTTCGCATTCACACTGTTTGTTACTTTAAGTGTTGATATCCACAGTATCTACTACTGCATGCATTTCTAATTTATGTTCAATATTGTTAATTGTTAAAAAAAAAAAAAATAGCAGTGCAGAAATAGTTCATGTTTCTGCCACAAATTTATAAAAATACATTGTAAAACATAGAAAAGATTTGTTTGATGTCTACATATATAACACCTTTCTAACCAATACCTTTGTAATACTTTTTTTCTTGCGGTGATGCTACTTTCTTGGGCATAATCAGGTCCTCCGAGTAAGTAATGAGTGTTAGAAGTAGAAGCCAAAGTCAATGTAGTCACGTGCGCCATGATAAAGTTGTTGTCTTAGAGCTGAAAGCCTTGGCCCCCAGCTACTACATGCATGTATCAAGTAGAGTTTTGATCTAAAACGTAGTACTCTCCAGAGAGGGCATTACGCGATGCCTGCTGTGTACTGTCATTGTGCTTGTCAGCGGTTGTCACCAATGCCTCTTCAAGTCCTTCTGCACACTGACCCACTTTCCTGTCATTTTTATCTTCCACATCTCGAGTAATTCGGAACAAATTCATTTCACTCACATCTTTATAGCCGTTTGGATTTTGACTGATAGCAAAAATGCTAAATGAATAGTGAAGAAAGATAAGAAAACTGGGTCTGGAGTTATAAACATTCATCTCGCCACACATATCAATGCTTTATTATGGTAGTTTCTCTGTGTGCATGGGAGATGTTGAGGTGGTGCTCAAAGTTGTAGACTTGTACTGACTGAGTTAGTTTTTGTTCATGTAGACAACGCATGTGCTGGAGTCTGTACACCTCAGATTAGGTATGTGCCAATTTGATGTCATAGCTGTACAGTAAGATGTCATGTGCTCAATTCGTTAATCGTGAATCTACATTTACATTCAGCACTCACATGCAGTGTAGAGTAGCAGGCAAAACCCTCTGCTTGGGGCGCGCCACGTAGCCATAGCCTGTTGAGTTCAGCGCTGCATGCGAGCATGGAAACTGAATGCATTCCTGTTATTAACAACACACCTTTGCTGGGTCCAACAGAGACGGACGACAAGATGCGGGCCTTTGCAGAGAAGGTCTTCGCATCTGAAACCAAAGATGAGACCATGCGTGATGAGATCTCCATGTTTGATGTGGAGGAATGTCCCATCCTCCAAAATGAGATGGCCCACCATCTGCACACTGAGGATGACATTGTGAAACGGTGGGATGGGAGATGATTTTGTGCTTTTGGTGCAACAAAATCATGCGACGATGAGACAGTAATATTCAGATTATTTTACAGCCTTGAAGGGCCTGAATGTTCTTTTAAAGAAGAGGGCAAATTAAACTATGTAGATGATTTAAATTCATGAAGTTTAAGAAATTCTGACAGTGGGTGAGACCATCTACCAAACTCCTGTGTCCTGTCCTTCCCCACAGCAAGAAGCACCAGCGGAACTGCACCATGGCCGTACCCATGACTGCTGCCCGGAAAGCCGCTGAGCGTAAAGCCGCCCCTGTAGTGTCAGTGGAAGTGGCCACGCCCACCTACCTGGAAGTGCCTGAGTTCCAGAGAGTGGCCATCATCGGAGACTACGCCTCCGGGGTACTGCTCAGTACCTTACTCATGCAATATTTTAGTTTAAAATTACCAGCATAATATAAAGAAACAGAAGTTTTATTTTGTTTCTGTATTGTTGGAAAGACATCTGATGATGTTAGCATGCTAACCAGCTAGCCCTAGTCCGTCCTTTCTCATAATACCTCAAGAATCCAGCGGCAATTCTGGAGTGCGTTGTGGCCGTAGGCTTCAGAGGGGGCCCCTCCAACCAGCACTCATCACCATTAATCTGACGCAAAAAAAATTGCAAGATGTAAACTTTTTTTCAAATTTCCAAAGTTCACATTACTATGATTTTGAAAATATAGATATGAAAAAAAACAATGAAGACTTAATTAGATAAATTCAAGTCAAAATGCCATTAGTTGAATGTAGGCTGGTATAAAGACCCATAAAATGGGTCTTTTTTTTTTTTACTCAAGACAGATAACTCCTCTTCGTTTGCCTGCAGCGACTTTTACTGACAAAATTAGGTTTTCACAAGACTCATGCATGCAATACTTATGGTGCTTTCCATTTACCTCATAAATCAGATGTAGCAGATGGGAATAGTATCCGAGTTGACCACATTCCAGCTCCAAGTTGGTAACAAGTCAGAAAAGCAGTTACTGTTGTTGTCAGCGGTGTTAGCTAAATCCAAACGATAACAACACGCCACATCCTTGTTTCCTGCAAATTCAAAACAGGTCTTACTTATAAATCCCGACAAGAGGGACTTTGTGCATAAATAAATGTTCTCCATCATTTTCTTCTATCTTGAATAAGTATACCTGTCATTTCTAAGAGATATCTGTTTGATGAATCAAAACAAGATTCTATGCACGTGTTACTGGAAGTATACAAAATACACACGTTACATAGAACATGTTATACATGTGACCAAATAAATATACTGAGGTGGATTTAAGAGGCTATCCATCTCTTCAGTGAAACAGTATACTGTATGTTTTGAATACTTACAAATAGGAAAAAATGAGTGCATTTAGATAGCACGATTCGCACATTTATTTCAGCTCAGTAAAACAAACAAATATACGCTCACTTTAAAAATACAACAAATTAAGTGCATTTTGATGTTCGTTACTCACGTTAATCATCATGCTAGTTTCGCTCATGGGCAGTAGTTTGTCTAAAATTTGTCTGAATGGCCGCTGCAGAATCTGATGATTATCGTGGGATGGAAACTGCATGCTACAGGATAAACAAGTTCCCTCATGTGGCCCTAAAAAACGTCCTGCAGGTATAAGTCTTAAAGTGAGGATTGTCAAAGAAATTCTACAACTTCATTTGGAAACCCCAAAACATTCTCCAGCGCTGTGTGCAAAAGCAACATAACAACAACATGCCCACAGATAGAATGATGGCTTTTGAGCTCAGGGACCACAGCACTGAGCACTGAGCTAGTTTAGCATAATGTTAAGGATGTGGTCCAAATCAAAATTTGGGCCACCGATAAAGACCTCTCATGAATAACATGTTGTATCGCAAGTGTTAAAACTACACAGTTTAAGAGTGACTGGTAGTATTGGGATACTTTAATAGCTGCTGTCCATCATTGGGAAGTTGCAGGTTTTTGCATGTTGCACGGCTGCTGGTTCATTTCCTATGAGGAGCAGATGCATATGAGGGTGATATTTCATTATTTATCTCTCTGCAAAAATTGAGATTATTTCCAAAAATGTCAGCTCATTCCTTCAAAATATAATGACCCATGACCATTAGAATCATAAGTTTATGAAATATTAGTTGGCGTTGCTGAACTGCAGTATTTTTTACAGTAGCAGCAGCAGTAGTTTCTGCTACTGATTACCACCTAAACTTGAAGGACCAAGTTGACCTGAGGTGTTGACCTTGAATTTGAAGTGTGGTTCACTGGCATTCCACTAACTGAGGCCCATGAATAGAATTCATCTGAGAACATGCCAGGGTTTAAGTTTTCTGACTGTGTTTCATATTTACGAGGGATGCAACACTTTGGAAGAAATGGTCGTTACTCTGTTTTTGTTTGTTTAATACTGACTACATACGACATTGCATAATAATTCAGAGAGGTAGTAATGATAATAATGACTTTTAAGTAATATGTGTCATAATCATAAGACTCTGATTTCAAAGGCTTGGGCTCCTCGGGTTTTTAACAGTAATTGTAATTTTCTATAGCTTACAGGTACCCATTGTAGACATGCTAAAAGGGGAATTTTGTGGATTCTTTATTGGATTTTGGGAGTACTTTTGTGAGTGTTTTGAAATAGCTAAAGTTTGGAGAGGTCAAATTTAGTGAGACACAAATGCAGCATTAGTAATAATTGCTGGGGCATCTTGTTTCTCTCTCTAATGGTACTCACAACTTTTTGCAAGGCCACAGCGTTAGCAGTTAGCCATTAAGTGTGTAACATCTCATACATCTGTGTTTTAGGTGACCATGGATGACTTTGAGCTGTCCTGCAAAGGTCTGTATCGTGCCTTGACCATCAGGGAGAAGTACATGAGGCTGGCCTACCAGCGCTTCCCACGGACAGCCACCCAGTACTTGCGCAACATTGAGGCAGAGGATTACAAACCTGAAGATCAGGTGCAGCCAGGTGAGCTGGAGTTTAAATAAATGCCCGTATGCAAGATTTTTACTGTGGCCAAGGGTATCCAAATTGCTTAATTTATATATCTATAAATACATCCATCTTTCAGTCTTCACTCCTCCTCCCAAGAATGGGGACGACCCATTTGACACCAAGCACCTGCCGCAGAATCTGGGATATGTTGCTCGTATGAAGGATGGTGTCATTTATGTGTATAACGATGCTGAAGCTGCCGACAAACATCAGCCCAAAGACCTGCCCTGCCCCAACTACGACACCTTCATCGACGACATGAACTTCCTCATTGCTCTCATTGCACAAGGCCCAACGTGAGTCCTCTACAGTGTCAATTGCAAGCTTTAAAATTTTATATTGGAATTTCTCAGCTATGATTTTAGCCTTATCGAGTTTCAACACAACCTGGATCTTGTTAGGAATTTATCGCTTTAAAATGATGACTTGTGCAGTTCTTTTAGACGACCTGAGAGTTGACTGACTGTTAAGGAATTTAACAAGTTTTCAGGGTGTGTGATCCAGAGGATCCATACAGGAGCTCTAGAAAGGTCCACAACAAAATTAGAACAGCTTCCTTCTAAAGAAAACGGGCTTAGGAAAAATGAAAATCAGCTCACTGGTGCTATTTGACTGCTGCATGTGAATAACCTCACAGTTTAGCTCATATGCTTGCCCTGCTTTGCAGTAAAACTTATACTCACCGTCGCCTGAAGTTCCTCTTGTCCAAGTTCGATGTGCACGAGATGCTGAACGAGTGGGAGGAGATGAAGGAGCTGAAGATGAACCCCCATCGGGACTTCTACAACTGCAGGAAGGTAGCCAGGAACATAATTTTGCATTTACACTTCTTTTAATTTTACTTTTGAGAATAAATGCTACGCAGGAAAACAATAAATCTATACACCAACTTAAAACTCTCCCATTTCTCCCATTTCCCTTTGGCGGGAGAGAAAAAACATGTACTTTGGGTACAGTTTCCACAACAGATGGCTTTTTAATGAGCGGAAACTGAAATAACATGGAATCATTGCATTCTTCCTCTATTGACTGATCTGGACTTCAGTACTGTGGTTAATAGAAATTTTGGTCAAATCAGTTCAAAGTTGTTTACTTGTTTATATGTCACAAAACATACATAAAAAAGCAGTCCATATAAATATAAGACAAATAGAAGCAGTGTGTACTTAAATAAAGCTTCTTCTTATGACCAAGCACACACAAAACCTCAGTGGTCCGCTCTCTCCCTTGCTCTCCTTCCAGGTGGACACCCACATCCACGCCGCTGCCTGCATGAACCAGAAGCACCTGCTACGCTTCATCAAGAAGTCGTACTGCGTGGACGCCGAGCGTGTCGTGCACAACCTTAAAGGGAGAGAGGTCACCATGAAGGAGCTGTTCGAGTCCCTGGACCTGCACCCGTATGATCTCACTGTGGACTCCCTGGATGTGCACGCTGTACGTTTCTCACTTGTTGGCACAGCTGAGGCTCTCTGAGTTAGACAGCAAGTTCACAGATTAGACTTTTGAAAACGTCAAATCAGGGTCTTATTTTAAAAGCACTGTAGTTTTGTTGTAATGTGTAACATTTTTTTGGATAATGACCACTCCGAGTAGAGTGTCGTCCCTCCAATCCACACCCCCCCCAAACCCGGATCTCTTTCCTGTCTCTGTTGTGTCTCTGAAGGGCAGACAAACCTTCCAGCGTTTCGATAAATTCAATGCTAAGTACAATCCAGTGGGAGCCAGTGAGCTGCGTGACCTTTACCTGAAAACAGAAAACCTCATCAATGGAGAATACTTTGCCACCATCATTAAGGTCAGTTTCTACACAAGTAAGGACTGACATGACAACAAGCAACACAGAAAAGACACGCTAGAGCAAGATATCACAATACTTTCCATTTGCAACCTACTTTTCTGCCAAACAGATGAATCTAATGTTAACCAACTTCATAAACCTAATCTGAACCTCTGCATACGACAGGAAGTAGCCAATGACCTGGAAGATGCCAAGTACCAGTATGCTGAGCCCCGTCTCTCCATCTATGGTTCCAGCCCCAATGAGTGGAACAAGCTGTCCAACTGGTTCGTCAAACACCGAGTCTTCTCCCCGAACCTCAAGTGGATGATTCAAGTGCCCAGGATCTTGTACGTTTGAGCTTGAGAAATATTCCGGAGGTAACTGCAAGAAAGATTTCAGATTTAAATGACTTTGTTGTGCCCCCCCCCCTCTTTATCTTAGCGATATCTTCAGAGGCAGGAACTTCATCCCCCACTTTGGCAAAATGTTGGAGAACATTTTCCTCCCTGTGTTCCAGGCCACCATTGACCCACACTCCAACCCAGAGCTCAGCATCTTCCTCAATCACGTGAGTCACAAACAAAAGCATTCACAGGTTACAGGCATAATCACAATAACTGGGACGCGGCCAGAAACCAAATCTTATCTTGGTTGAAGGACAGAACTTTTTATGTGTTTGTGTTTTTTGAATTTAGACAATTTTAAGCTAATGACAGTTCATACACTGGTATCGGAAATAAACATTCACTTTTCACCATTTTAATACAAATTTGGAAAGGGAAAAGAAAAAACAACTCATGTGTTGCTACTCAGTGAAATGACCCCATGTTAACATAGATGGCTTCTCTGATACAGAATTTTATAAAATAGTGAGACTGTGACTTGAATCTTGTTCAGACTCCCAAAATCGATTAGCATTTACGCTCGTCTGGCAAACTGACGTCTTCATCACCTGCTTTACCGAGGCTAGTAAGACCCCCTCCCCTCTCACTGAAGCTCCCATCACCACTGCTTAATGTAGAGACTTACCTCATAAAGTGAGACCTAAGCAGGTGGGCCTGATGGCTGCTGAAGGACGGTGAGGGTCTGGCACCTTACCTCACCTGCCAACAGTTTCCACATGCATTTCAGCTGCACGAAGGGCTTCAAATGTTTGTCTCGTACCGAAAAACTTGGAACCACAGCACCTTATACAAAATACAGGGAAAGTTAATCAGAACTTAAAAGATGCCAACAGTGAGGGCTGAATGTAAGCACCAGCATGCTACCTCCCAAGGTCTAGCACTGTGAATACCCTCATTGCAGCCAGGCATTCTTGACAATGGCTACATATGGAAACCAGTTTGGAGGCTGCTGCCAGCTGACCTGACCAAGCTCTTCCATAGGCTCCTGAAGCACCTGTCCAGCGCAGATCTGTGCTATACTTACAGCCTGAGTACACGGCTGCATAAGTAGAGGAAGGCAGCGGGTGGTGACAAGTAGCACATGCTTGATCAGAGCTTATATCTGATGACATGGCTACCGCCAGGTATCAAGATTTCACTTGGACTACGATCCAAGGCCCTTAGAGACGCTCAGATAGAAGAAACAGCTCCGCCTTATGGCTGCACGACAGCCTGCAGCCAGCAGGTCGCAGAGATGACACTCAATATCGCTTCATGACTCGCGCCCACAAAAGCAGACAATACAGACAGACTGGCTGTTCATATGTCAGCTCTAAGCATTGATGCTAATAAGTTGAATGTTATTTTGATGAAGAGGCTACATTTTCATTGGAGCAACCATTCGAGTGAAAAGCTGGCAGGAGTGGTCCTGCAATCCTCACCTCACCCTATGTCCTACATATAAAGCAAAACACACCTCCATGCCCCACTTAATACCAATTTCATCTAAATTTATTGACAATATTAGACTAAAATGTTTTCAGCAAAATTCAACTTTAATACTCTATCCTTGTCTGACCCCTCCCTCTATGCCAATAATTCTCGTGCAGTCCCTCAAAGCCCCCCAAATTTACCTAAATTAAAGCATCTACTTGACGTGGAAAGTAACCAACATGACTTCTGTTGCAGTTGTCAGTAAGTGAATGTGTCCTCCAGGCGGCTTTCTGTTCCCTGTGTAACCCTGTTTACCTGCTGGTGTGTAGGTGACAGGCTTCGACAGTGTGGATGATGAGTCCAAGCACAGCGGTCACATGTTCTCCACCAAGAGCCCCAAACCTGAGGAATGGGACATCGTGAAGAATCCCTCCTACACCTACTACATCTACTATATGTATGTCAACATCGCAGTGCTCAACCACCTGCGCAGGTTAGTCACCTTGTCTTACAGTACGTCCGTTTGTGGTGCGAGGATAAGATTTTTCATTGCTGTTTTCCTGACATTACATCTCATTCTTTTGCAATTACTGTCAGGTTGTGAGTATTTGTGAACAGCAGGTCAATAGTGGTGTAACTGAAACTTGTTATTATCTTCTGCTTTGCAGAGAGAGGGGGATGAACACATTCATGTTCAGGCCTCACTGCGGTGAGGCCGGTGCCATTACCCATCTGTTGGCTGCCTTCATGACCGCTGATAACATCTCTCATGGCCTCAACCTCAAGAAGGTCAGTCCTCTCTTAATGAAGTAAAAAGGCAGCCACTGGATGCAGCATCTGACTTCCAGCAAATGAGCACTTTACTAAAAAGGCAGCGGTGCAACTGTTGATGTAATCAAATCCAATTTTATTTGTATAGCCCAATATCACAAATTTGTCTCAATGGAGCTTTTACAAGCTGCACAGCTGTGACATCCTCTGCCCTTAGACCCTCGAACCAAGTGAGACTTAAAAAAAACCCTGAACAGGGAAAAATAAGAAACCTCGGGAAGACCCACAGAGGAGGGATCTTTCTTCCTTGGACAGTGTCAC
>KV751326.1:2959468-2974590 GCA_001698575.1 Mola mola
TTTTTTTTTATCATTAAATAAAACAAAATATTTATTACATTTTATTTAGGTCTATGTACTGTACATTTTACAGCAATCAAGACAGAAATATATTATACATTATGTTTTGATGTATTTATTGTAAACAACACTCCATTGTGGAAGCATGAAACTAAATAAAGATAATTCTTAAAAAAAAAAACGTGGATCTATAAAACCATTTCACAGAGTTGGTGAAGGTATGAACAAGATCTCGTTGTGAGAAGATAGTTACTATATGGATATGTTCTGCAGGTGCTGCCAGTTTCAGGAAAAGCAAATTAATTAATGGATAACTTACTATAACTGAAGGCATCTGAGATACAAATTCCACAATTGGCCACAGAGAAAAGAATATCAAGCATCATTGATGAGTTCATTTTCAGAAGTTTTGTGTTTTGTATATTTTATTAAAGTGAATAAGAGTTGTCAAAATGAATGTCTGTGCACAACAAGCAGTTCCGATGGCTGCTGAGGCATCAGTCATTTTAAAGCACTTACTCTCAGTGTGTCCTTTTATGCTGGCATTTAGCAAACCTACATTTTTAGGTTATTATAGCTTTAATTCTCACTGTTGATGGTAAACCACATACAAACTGCACCTCAGCTACAACATGTTGTGTCTTGCCACACGTCTTTCGGAGGGCGTTTCTGTGGTAGTTTTGAAGGTGCAATTAGAGTAAGTTTAGCTGCCAAGTGATGACTCAGGGTGCCTCAGCCGGTTGTTTCTCCCATCTGGTTTGTGCACAGGTGAGGCAGTGAGTTTCACTAGCTTTCTGCGCGGTTAACACAGCCTCACACACATCTGTGTCACCCTCTGGTGTTGTCACTTGATGTCACAGCACAGTTTACTTCACTGGCGGTCACATTTGATTTGAACTGCATGTCACTGGTAATGCAGGAGTACTCACAGTTTTTACCCTAACCAGATAGCAGGTGCTACATTTCTGGCTTTCCTATCTGTGAAAGAAAAACTTTGATTGCTGTGACAGGGTTTCAATATAGATAATCTTAATATATCTTAAATCAGTGTTTGCAACTGGGTGCAAATCTGTCTGCACCATAATTATGGACAGTCTGGCTGATCCCTCTTCCTGCAGCTCAGGAAACGCAACTCATGTCTTCCTGTACAACATACCACACACAGACAAATATTGCAAGTGGGTCATTTTTTGGGTTGAATTGTCACTGCATGGTCTGGGAATGATCGAGCTGCATTCCAGTGCACGCATACATTTATTTAGGTCAAACTGAATAAGGGCATCACTTGCGAGACTGACTGACCGACACAGTCTTCAGTTAAATTTATTCCCGACCCCCCTCTTGAACAGGCCTGTAGGAATGCTGCTCATAGAGCTATGATCATGAGCGCAGTGGAATTTTACCATGTCTCCCCTTCTCCACATTCTCTCAGCCTCGGTCCTGATGTGCAACGTGTCCAAATGGTTTGGTTCCAGCAAGCCAGGAGCTGCTGTACAAGAGTGCACAGTGACCGCATTGATGTTGACTCAGTGTGAGTCAGAGTGGACGTTGTTGCAGAGCTTTACGTCAAGTCTCTGTGTTTGATAGCATTTGATGAGAGTGGGTAAGACCATAGACATAGATATTTTTACGATACTCATTCTCATCATGTAATTACAGTTTATAGAGGTGTCTACTATCCATGTTTCTCTCCTGTGTCTGATAAATAGCTCAACCAGAGGTGCAGCTTTTATTACAGATAGGTGTGGTTAGAGTGTTTTCCATTATCCACTTAATTGTCTGCCTGCTTGCCTGCCTTAAGATTACCATGTTTTCTTGCCTCAAAAGCTCTTTAGAAATACTCAAAACACCCATTCTTCCCAGTGGCCCTAAATAGCAATTTGCAAAATGACTGAGTTAAATGTTTTGCTGTATCACTGGCTTTTAGTATTTAGCCTGCTCTGTGGTTTTAAATGGACGGGTACAGGGAAGGAAGAATTCCCCTGAGGCTAAAGGAGGGTTGGGTCAGCTCGAGATCAAGACACACTACAGCAAAAAAAAAAGAAAAATGATATCTGTCAACCATGTTCCTGTCACTGTCTTTCTATATTTTTAAGAAATTTATTTTTGGAAATCAACTTTGTCAGGAGCCTGTTCTCCCTGATCCTTTCTCTGCCCCTGCTTCCAAGTTGGAGACTACATCATATTTGTACTGCTTCAAAAGTAACTGTATCCTCTCGTGTTGTCTCAGTTGCATCCCTTTGACCTCACACTAGGCTGTCTGAACTTGTTGCAGTGATTGATGAGTAATTCCTTTGTCTTTTTTTCTTTTTTAGGATGCTTACAAATGAACCAAAGGTGGAAATGACAGTGTGCTGAGGCAAGAACACGCATGAATACACAAAGGAAACACTACACCGCAAACCCTGAAACGCGCCTGTTTTTACATTTCTGGATTATTTGACATCAAATTTTGTCTTTTTTTCCTGTCACTTTGGGAGGAGATCCCTGATCGCTCATGCATGCTCTGATGAAGGACTGAGGGTGAGCCGACCCTTGCCCCCTCACAACATGCTGGCTCTGAGGATGGAGCAAGGCAGACGAGGGGGTGGTGAGGTTGAGCACATGCAGAAAGGGGCCACCGTAGCTTGGCAGGGCTGCCAGTCGGGGAGGCCCCCTTCTCACAGGCAGGGAATTAACATCAGGGAGAAGATCTCCCAGTGGGAAGGTCGCAGCCAGGATGCTGCGGTGAAGGCACAACCTCCGGTTCTGTCCCGAAGTCTTTCTGGAGATGTCTTGGGCAATGGAGGATTGAGAGGGTGGGTTCACTCAAAAGTCAGCCTGTCAAAGAGCTTAGATTTTCGGGAAGGACCAATAGATGCTGAACGTGGTTCCGATGGTAGAAAGTTTGAACCTTTGTTGAAATGTTCCACTGAATTTTCAACCACAACTCCAGGAAATAAACCGCTTACAGCACAAAGATTTGCACCTCCTAAAGTGGAGGCTAACACTGCTAATTGTACAGGTGAACAAATCCTCGCTTCTGATGACAACCAAAAAACCGATCTCATCTCGGAAGTCAGAGCAGTTACTAAACCTCTACCTCAGTCAGCCGATGACCAAGAAGACAACATGCCTGCCGGGAACTTTTACACTTCGAGGGTTTTCTGGCGTAAGCTTGAGGGGGAGAAAGGCAGGGACTCTTCAGTTGAGGCCCAGGCTCCCCCTAAACCTCAGCGGACGTTCCAGTATCGGGCCGCCAACAGCAACAACAATGTGTTACACGGAGTGCGATGGGACAGTGCATCCCCTGTGAGGAGCAGGAGGGCAGCACACCCGCCAAGCTTCCCACCCCCTCCATGTCCGGTAGCAAAGACTAATGGACTTTCGAGGCATAACAAGAACAGGTGAGTACAGATTAGTCTGAGACGAGAGTTAAGTTTCATGGAGTGCTCTAATTGAGCTGAGTGTATTGGAATGAATATAATAACAAATATGAGATTATGAAAACTCTCTGTTTGAATTGATTAAGCACATTGTGGCATGGTGGACGAATAGCAGTTTGTCAGAGAAGTAGAGCAGTTTGGGCAGGGAACTAAGTCTAACTCCTGGCTAGGGTCCATGTGTGATGTCACATGATATCTGGCAGTATTATTCTCTATTGTCTGAATGTGACCTAATTCCTCAGGTCCAGGGTCATCATCTGCAGGCACACACACACACACACACACACTCATACTTGCGCTCTCTATCATCCACTGATGGCTAAGCAAAACAAGGCATGACAGCAAGACAACTGTCTAACCCATGTACATGTGTCTGAGATTCTAGTAATGTAGTTTTCTGAGACTGTCATGTCACAGTGTTGTCATTATCATCCAAACATCCAAAAACTGACCAGGATTTTCTGACACAATAGGTGGTGCCTCTGATTTAGAATCAACGTTTGTAAACCAAAAACCATGGTTAGAGTAGAGCTGCAACAATAATCAATTAGTCAATGAAAAGGAAATTAACTATTTTGATAATCAAATAATCTTTTCAGGCTTTTTTTTGGACAAAAAGTCTACGGTTTTGGTTCCACCTTCTTAAACGTCATTATTTACTGCTTTTGTCTATCATTTCTCACAGTAAATGGAAGAATCTTTGGTTTTCTAACTGTTGATTGGAGTGCTAAACTAAAAAAATACAAAAATGTCATTTGGGCCCTGAAAAATGTGATGAGGATTTTTCAAAATTTTTATAAATTGTATAGAGTAAATTATTGGTCAATTAATCAGGAAAATGATCAGAAGTTTAATAGATGATTAAAATATTCATCAGGTGCAGCTTTAGGTTAGAGTAACAAAAATAATCTCTACTTAGTCCTTTGGATGAAGTTGGAGAAAGTCTTTATTCAGTGAACACTGAACAGATGAAAGTTTTTGTTTCATTGGTTACCTGTTTTCAGTCACACTACAGAACCTGTTTAACGGGCAGTTTAATCATCAATCACATAAATCATGCTAGTCAGAGGAGACAATGGGCCACTTTATTGGAATATAGCTTTGTTTTTGTTTCAGGAACTGCCCAAGTGGTGCTAAAGTTGTCTCAAACCAATTCTTACCCACCTTAAAGATTGTTTAGGGTAAATTATTGTGCAAAATGAAAGAAAAGAAAGGTGCAAGAGAATCACAGGAAATGAAGGGCAAATTCTATTTGCAATTCTCCTGTAATTGCCAGTTGTGGCAACAGTGATAGCCAAAGTTAATTTTCTTTTTTCTTTTTTAATTTTCGTCTTTCTTTTTATTTTTTTTTTTTTACTTAGTATTGATCGCTATTATAAGTTATATTAATAGTAATCTTGAATATTGTTGAAACAAACCTTTAAAAGCCAAAATGGTGGCACAGTATTACAATTATACAGTCCTTTTATATGTGATTTTTGATTGAATAGTTCACACTAATAATTTTGCTCTCACTTACAGTGTAAGTCTGCACACAGTTCCTTAATTGCTGACTTCAGAGGAAGTCACTATGCTTTCTTGAATGTTACCAAATACAGGGTTGAGTATTGCATCACGCTAAAAACAAATCATGTAACTGTGTCTGCATGGGTACAGAGCTACATTTATTGGGTGCATCTTAAAAGAATCAAGTAATGACTTTGTGCTGCATCTTCATTTTAGATCATGTTTGATTTTTCAGATGAGGAAAGTTGCAGTGTTCCAGTTGTTACTATGTCAGCTCATATTGTCGTATTGCCAATTGCTATCTGCTATCTTGTCATGCTCCCTCCCCTTTTGCTTTTTTAAAATAACTTATATACCATATGCTGAGTTCTGTCATGTCCTGTTTATTATGCTGTCTTAATGTGTTTGATATCAATATAAGGAATATTGTGGTGGGACACAATGTGGTTTTAGACTGTGGAGTAAAGAATAGTATGGTGGTTATCATTAGGAGAGCAGCAAGGACCCCTCTTTTTTATTATCTTGCCTTCCCAATCCCTGCCACAGGAAGTCCTTTGAGTATGAAGATGTGGCACGTCTGATGGCGAAGCAAGGCACACTGGGAGATGAGTCCGGGAACTTTGGCCTCTGTCACGCCTACTCTGACGACAATATTTACGAGGATATTGTTTGTAAGTCAAAGACCTTGTGGGATATAAAATCTGAAGTATACATTTGATCTTTACACTGATGCATTTAAACTGCCTAACTCGGCACCAGTTTTGTTTATAGAAAGACAAAGGCAGGAAACCATTAACACTGTTGAGGCCTGTTGGTTCAGTGTGCAGATCCAATACTTCGGAGCTCCATTTATTTCTTATTATTACAGTATATTGCCAAAGACCAGTAAAGTAGGCATTCTTCTTTCATCTTTGAATGAGGACCATCCAAGGAGTGTGTCAGTTATCTGACACTTCTGTCTATGCACAATATGTTGCAGGATTTTGAAATGTGCATAATTTGTTGGTCGCAAATGTGTAATGTGACATTTTACCTAAGTTTTTGCACAGCATTTTTTTCTTACTCTGTCATATTGTAGACAAGTTTATCAAGAAAAATGACAAATTAATCAGTAAAGAAACTGATTAGTTGCATCTATATCCATATTCAGATGGTAATGAAATTGTTGTGGAAAGTGTAGGAATTATACAGTTGCTAAGCTTATAATGGGTCACAAAACACGTCAAAATCAGAAAGCAATAAGGATATGCTTCAGCACTGTGATGGAGAATCTATTGACTCATTAGCTTTGTAAGCAAGCATTAGGTGTGGTGATCTTATCTTTCCCATTACTGTGGCCTCCCCCAGGTGAAGTGACCAGAGATAACCCCTATGAAGATGTCAAACTATCTCCAATGTGCCTCCCAATTACAAGACCTCCTGCCCCAAAGGTAAACGAAGATATTCTATTTATATCCCCTTTTCACAGTTTAGAAGTATTTTTAATTACTTGTGTTTGGCCATATCAAATGATCCCTGCCTAACCTGAGATTGAAGGGGAGGCAGAAGGAAGTGTTGTAGTGTGATATGATGTTAGAAACCACTAACTCTGCACGTCGTGTCTTCCAGCTGTCTCATAAACCCCAAATGTTGCAAGGCTACGCTGGCAAAGTAGAGAGGAAGAGGTTCCAAACATTTACAGCATCCAACCCCTCAACAAATGCAGATACTTCTAAACTAGTTACACCCCGGCGCACAAGCACACAAAGAATACAGAGGACGCCTCAGGTAAACAGTAAATGCATTATGTCATTAGTTTTCACACTGACAGAAGTGCACATTTATCATGCTGCTTTATAGTCCAACAAAGTGGTATGCACTCTGTTGAATGTGATGAATCATGTGTTGGGTTGGAAACAAAAGAAAGGGGCGGTGACTTGCTGAGCAGGAAAGAGAAGACGCTGAAAGAGACTGACCATGTTTGATCAACATGTATGAACGCTTCATGAGAATTCAGACAGAACACATTTATTTGAACATAGGACCCATGGCAGAGGAAGAAGTGGGGACAGTGGAGAGGAACTTTAGTGATAAGGTACAGTAATATTGACATAAATAGAAAGGAGACGTATAGAAAAGGAAAAGGAATGTAACTTCAAAACTTGCTTGACTGTCAGCCAGCCAGTTTGACAAATGTCAGTCCAGTTTATTTTTGGATGGCATTTGAACAGTGTTAAGAGGTTTTTTTTTGTTAATCTTTTCATTTTCCATTATTTATTTTCAGTAATGGATAATTTAGAATGAATAGCTTAACTCATTGCAGTGATAATAATAATTATATAATATTTAGTTAAATAGCCTTTCTTTAAGGTCTTTTACAAAGATGGTAAAATAGCATAGATCAAATAATATCGCATAATGTATTTTTCTGCGTCATAACAGTACTATTATCACAATGGGGATGTTGTAGTGTTTTTTCCGTGCATAATATGGCCTACTCAGCCTTTAGTATTGTGTGTCTGTATTGTTATCTGAAAGATAAGTTTCAGCTTCCTGTATGAGTTTGTGTCTGAGCTGAGCCGAACCCCTGTGTATTAATGCAGGGCCTTAGTTGACTGTAGTCAACTATCAAATATTGAACTGTATGTTTTCAATTTAAGACTTTAAAAGAAGAATGCAGGAATGTAAAGAAAAAAAGCTGAAAATCTATAATATAATTATGTATTTAGCGATTGTTATGTCAGGATTCCTTGAATTCATGATTCAATAATGAAGTTCTGAAGTTCCGGGGCTGACAACTACCTGTGTGTGTGTTCTGCTTTGCAGTACGTCAATAAGATTGAAACTATCTTTGACGACAAGCGAGGGAGAAAGAGAGTAAAGAACCAGGGAGCCTCAGTGCGGGGTAACACACACACACACACCAACACTCCACATCAACACTTAAATAAAATTAAGTTGAGCCTTTCGGTGGAATTACCCAGTTTTTGATGGTAGACCCAAGGCCAGCTGCAGTAGGTGCAGCCGCTGGTTATAAAACAAAGGCTGACTGTCTGCATCTGATTATGGCTCCTCAAGTCTTTTCCATTCCTCCACTTCCCCCTAATCTCTCCCTCTTCTATATCCGCAGAGGAGACCAGTGGGACCGAGAGCGACCCGGACGACAACACCAAAGGTATCATCATAATGATACTAAGTCTATAATGTTCCTCTGTGTTTAGTCTGGTTTTCATATTAAAATTTAGAGGTACACTGATCAGCCACAACATTAAATTCACTGACAAGTGAAGTGAACAACGATGATCATCTCATTACAATGCAATAGAAAATTTTTCGTTCCTGGCATTCATGTGGATGTTACTTAGGCATGTCCAACCCACTTAAACATTACAGACTAAACCCCCTTACTGCAATACCACTCCCAACAGTTGGACCCAGTAGGATAATGTGCCTCACTAGACTTCAAATACCATTCAGGAATGGATTGACAGCTAATGTCCCAGTTCCACATACCACAATATACCCTCTCTTGTCCGTGTCCTGACAGGTAAAGGCTTTTTAGGTGGTATGAAAGGGATCATATCAGGCAGATGGGTTTAATGTTGTGACTTACTCGTGTATACAGTATATTATATTCTATGAGCAAAATATGTGATGTGTGATAACATTGTTTAGTAGTTGTAACAACAATAAGGTTTTCCATAAATATTCAAGTCACCATATAAGTTCCTCTCCCCTTCCTCAGCTATTACATTACTTTTATTGTGGGGCTACACTGAATGTCTTGGAGTCACAAAAACTATTCATTTTACCCTCTTGGGTAGGTGAATAACAGATGTTATGTAAATATTTTCAACACAGTAGTTGTCAAGGTATTTCATTCTGCATATGCCATCTACCTGACAATGGGTTTCACCCCTCAAGGCACACATGCCAGCTGTAGCTTCTATTGAGCCTTCTCACAAATTTGACTAAAGTAATACACAATCTTCTCTTTCTGTCCTTGGATTTGGATACAGTGCATTAAGTGTAACTAATAATAATAATTATTATACTAATAACTTCACATTTATACAGCGAATGTTAACATTAATTATTTAAACTGCCCCTATTTCTTTAATGTGCTTGGATAGGAAATGTGCCAGGACAAGTGTTAATATATAATCTCTGTTGGGTGTCCAGCAGGTTCCAGGAGATCAGTTTACATACAGTCTACACTGAAACGCCGGCCAGGCTACCGCACCCTAGAGAGAGACCTGATCCAACTGCAGCAGCAGCAGCTTTTCCAGATCTTTGTGGTTGTGTCACTGAGAAAAAGTTCCCCAGGGAACACCTACTCCCCTGAGATCACACAGCAGTTCCCAAAAATGGTGAGAAGGGGCCTCTAACAAGGTCCCACCCCTCGTCTAAGCAGATGACGTAACTGTAATGTTATCATAGTGCTTTAACTGAATGCCATATGTCCAGTAAAGTTAATTTAATTTTCAAAATATAATCTTGTTTGATAAAATTACTGAAAAAATATTCTTCCATTCTGAGGAACCCTTGAAAGACAAATTGTTTTCTTTATATTAACCATATTTAGATCAGGTTTTAAATGAGGTTTACGGTACACAGTTACATAAGTATTTGCACAGTTACCCTTCTTTTTTTTTTTTTAAATAGGGACAATTCAAATTAAAGAACATTAACATTAAAATGTAAATATGAAAATCCATTGACAGATGATATGGTACTCTTCTGGTCATGAGTCGTTCCTTTCATTCCCCAGGCTCTTCCCTTTTGTCTTGTACAAGTTCACCTTAGTTTCATATTTCTGAAGAATCTTATTCTATAAGTGGGCATGCTTTTTACATGTTCTACAGCAAATTCTGATCTGGCTATCCTGTTCTTGACTTTTACCAGTGGTTTGCACCTTGTTGTAAATTTTCTGTATTTACATTCATGAGTATCTCTTGATTGTAGTTTTTGAAAATGATTGAGAGTGTTTTTGACTTGGCTGAATGTTTTTCTTCATCAAGAAAGTAATTCTGTGTTCTGTTGTCTGTTTTGGTCTTTGTCTGTGGATTCCTTCTTTTTAATAATGCGCCTAAGTGTTGTTTTGGCCACTCCTAATTTTTTGGCTATTGCTCTGATAGTTTTATTTGATTAATATTATTTTTTTAAGCCTAACTATTGCATCTTTTACTTGCAATGACACATCTATGGACATCAACTTCAGAGTTCCACCGGATAGCTACCACATTCACGTTTAACAGTTGGATTCAACTGTAAAGCTTTTGACTTTTTAATCTGTAATTGAATAATGAAGAAATAGACCACAGTTATCCATGAAAATCTTTTTAAGTGAATTGTTCAATTGCTCTTGATCCTCAGAAAATGGAGGACTTTTTGTCAAAATGGCTGTAATTCCTAAATGATAAATGCTATACTCCTGTGATACAATCAAAATTAAGCTAAAAGGTCACAATCACATCTTCTATTTATTTGTAGTGGTGTGCTGAGGCAAAATAACAAAAATTGTATCACTGTCCAAAATGCTTAAGTACCTAACTCTTTTATAGCTGCTGCGCTGTTCTGCACTTTGATTTGGGGTATTTAGCTAGTAAGAAATGTCATTGCTTTTGCTCCTGTTACCAATCAGCTGATCTGTCCTAATTACATGTTGATGTTATGTCTGATTGCTACTGTTGATGTTTGTTCTGTTTTTATGTGACTGATAGACTGCTAAACTGAATTGCCCCTTTGACATAAATTAAGTTGTATATGAAGATATTAGTTTATTCACATAAATCATTTTTCATTTATTAAAAGAAAACTATTTAATTATAGTCTAATGAAGTACCCTGGATCTGCTCAGATGTAATATGGAGAACAACTGCTGTAACTGAACTCCCTTTGTTTCAGTTTGAGAAGTCGTCGCGGCTCTCCAGAGAGGCTGAAGATCAGCTGAAGGTCATTCCGAAGTTCTGCTTTCCCGACTCTCTTGATTGGAAGCCCTCTGCACACATGCCAAGGTCGGAACCTGTACTACAGACATATTTTGTTAGTGTGCTAAACATATACAGATGTAACTGAATCCTGAAGATCATTATAGTGACATACTGCTAACATACAGTGGTAGGTGGAGTACACATAAACTACGTGCAAGGAAAAGTACTAATACTTTGCCAAAAGTACTTCATTTAAATTAGTCATTAGAATAATAAGTTAAGTTATAGTCCAAAGTTATTTGTGCAAAGATATAGTGCAAATATATTTAAGTATCGGTAGATTAGGAAATATAAAGAAACACAAAGTAGTGGCATAGAATTTGACTTGGATTCAATTTTAATCATAGATGGTCTCCCTTAGTTAATGAAGCATAACATATGTCTTTATTTTTTTGTGATGAAATAATTATAGTTATAATCTCCTGATTATATAACCTGACACATACACCAGAACGATATTCCCATCTGTGTCTCTCAATTCTAATCACTAAATATTACATTAATAGTACACTCTGTAACTATACCTATCGGTTCTTTTGTATTCTTTGATTGGTGTCTATAGAGCCCGACCAATCAATATCAACTGATATTGGCCTATTACAGATGTACTGGTATCGGTTAATATCCAAGTATTTGGTTTTCAAGAACACATCGCAGAAAAAGAAGGGGTGATTTATATTACATTTCTAATGAAGGTTACTGTTTTAGTGCACTGCTATCATTGAAGTCAGTAAAAGTTTATTGCTAATCTGTGAAATAATCTGCCTTCCCTACATATCTAGTTGATCGTTTATAACCTCATTTACAGGATCATTGGGAAAAATGTTGTGTATTGGCAAATATCGGATATTGGAACTTTTTTCCTCCCTGATATCAGTATTGGCTTAGAAAAATTTTCTATCATTCGGGCTCTAGTTTTCTCCAATGTTAAATTTTGACAAATAAATTAATAATTTTTATGCATACTTAATACAATATATGGAAATGTCAAAATTAAATATATAGGGTCCATGTTAAACTATCCATAAACTTTGATAATTCCAGAAGAGATATTCCCAAGTGTCCATCAAATGAATCTTTTAGGCTTTTTAGGAGATAATGTGATGTGATGTTTCATCATTGTCAATAAATACAGATGTAAATGTAATGAATATAAGTAGCCATTATGTCTTTTTTTTCCTCTTCCTTAGGTGTCATCAAAGAATCTCTTCTTTAATCAGTAGTTTTTAAGAATGCTGTACTCTGTATATGATCAGACTTAATACCATTAACTCTCCATCAGCTCACGTCCTGCTGACTTCAAAACTGCAACCCACTGCAGTGACAGCAGTTTACAGACATATAGATATCAGCTGCTGAAAGCCATATTTCTGGTGGTTCAGCCATAATGCTGCTTTTAACAGTCATGTGGAGACATGGCTGCTGTAATATCAGCAAATCTGGGACCAGCTGACCACCAGCCTCTTAACAGAATGTGCACGAGTGCACAAAATAAGAAATTAAAAAAATAAAAGAGGTGCAATGAATACCTTTAAGTATAACAAAGAAAATGTTTTTTTTAATCATGTTATTAGGTAAACAATTCTAAAGAAAGTTACACAAGTAAATGTAATGGGTTGAATGTAACTGGTTAATACACAAATTTTGTCATCTTACATTAATTTAATTTATGTGTATATTTTATTTAGTTATCATTGTACACTGTTTTATGTACGTTAACATTTTTTTTCATTTACACTGTTTAGTTAAATCATATCAGCCCAGTCATCAGTTACACTGTGGTTAAGAAGTTGATTTCCTTTTCTATAGATATGCAGTTGTCAGCTTGTAGACCATAAATTGCTACTCCAATAGCTCATATTGCCCATAAAGATAATTACGTTTTCATAAATGTCTGAATGCATGATTTAAAGGGCATGGTTCTTTGTCGTAATAGGAGTTAGGACTTCTACTTACTCACTGTCTTAAAAAAACACTTGTCTGTGAGAGTGCAAATACCTGTTTGTTTACCTGTTTTATATGCTGTTGGGTTTTTTTTATGTCTCAATATACTAAACACTTCTGACATTAATCATCACTATCTCTTTTTTCACCTTTTATAGAAGTAAATACAGATATTTTACATTGAATTGTTGCATGGTTTTAGGCTGTCAGATATCCAATTATTTAAATATCCTCTCCCGTCTATTAATCGTGTTTACAGTGAGACGTTCTCCTTTGTCCTGACTGGAGAGGATGGCAGCCGCTGGTTTTGTTATTGCCGTAAAATTTTGGTGAGTATGGATGATGTGCACCTCTTTATCATCGACTTGAGTATGTGCATGTTTGTTTTTCTGTGTGCGACATGGGAGCCTGCCATGTACTTACTCAATATGAGGGGATGTGAATCAGTGCATGTGAATCACAAACCATAAACCACTTCTAAATCAATGACAGAGAGCAAGAAGAATTTCACCATCTCCCCCTTTCTTTTGCCTCAGAAGGACAACTGCTTTTAGTTCTCTCCAGAAGAATTTTCAGGCTGAATTCATACGGCCTATCTGCCTTTTTATTTGGTTAGTTTATTTTTTATTGTAAACATGCTGTGGTTACCTTGTTAATCAGTCTTTACCTATATTCTTTTGTGTTTGCTCTATCTCGCTAGGCCAAACTTAATATGAAGGGTCTTGTTTTGTTTTGTCAGGAGATAAGCTCAGGATTGCTGTCATAAACATGGATGGCGTTTAGACTCTTGGTTAATTTTTTTCTTTATTGTTGTCATTGAAAATACTCCTTTACACATTACAAGGGAAAATACACTTTTGATGTTCTGCCGCTGTATTGTTTGGTGAAATGTTTTAAGTTTGATGTGTTTTGCAACATAGATATCTCTGTTGTTAGCTCCTTTCTGACATATGAAATCTCTGTTTTTAAGCCTAGTGGAAAGGGGAAGAGGCTGCCTGAGGTACACTGTATTGTCAGTAAACTGGGCTGTTTCAACCTGTTTGCAAAGGTAAGGGAACAACACAAAAAATCGTTCCTTTGTTTCTGCCAATAGAAGCCTTTATAAGTGCGACGGAACAAGCCGGATTTGCTCAAGTTCAGTGTTAATCCTCTTGAAGTGTGTCTGAACTGCTTCCTTTGAACTCCTTGTATCTATTAGGATGGAATGAGGCTACAGTAGGATATAATCCTGAGCAATCCCTGGGTATATTTTTCAAAAAAGAAATTGTGTGCATGCAGCTGTGTTCTACCATTTTTTTTTCAGTTGGCCAAGTATAATTTACAAACAGTAAGTGTGAATGTGGCCAGGAGGTAAACTACATTGCAACTGTATTTTTGCATTGACTTCGCCTCACTCTGTGTTAATCAACACTAGTTCCTTCAGTACACACAGTCATTTGTCTAGCTCTGCCACTGCAGATTTTGGAGGAGGTGGAGAGGCGCAGGGAGATTTCCCCAGCACTTGTTTACCCTTTTATGCGCAGCGTGATGGAGGCCCCGTTTCCAGCTCCTGGACGCACAGTCACAGTCAAGAGCTTTCTCCCTGGCTCTGGGAATGAGGTAACCCTGGAACCAAAAGAGGAAATGTGAATTAGTAGTTTTATTCCTCCTAACCACTCCTCTCTGAAACCCCAAATGACTCACAATGGTAGGCTATCATTGTAAACAATAGTGGTAGCCATTTCAGTTTTGAAGAGGGTTTATGTTGGAACAGCTATAATGTATATGTTGTAATCATTATCATTGTAGTCATCGTTGTTTCCACACACAAATGACGTAATAACTTTTCTCATTAAATGTATTGCAAAATCACTACTTCTGTTTTAGCCAAGGAACAGTTCTCCAAATTCTACTCACTATCTTTTACCCTCCATGCTACTGGAAAATCTCTGGAAATTCGAATTTTGGTAAATCTGACATAAAACCTAAAAAGATGACAGATGCAGTGACAGTATTTGTTTTGTTTTTTAATATGTCCAAGCCTCCTCAGTTGTTTTGTAGAGTGTTGCAGTCCTGTTTTGCTGCGAAGCTTCTTAAACACTTAAGTAATTTACTTCTAAGATACTGATATTTTTCTCCTGTACAGCATCAGAGACTTTACACTAGCATTGGGATAGGTACATAGAATGTTTTTCATTTTTAGCTGAATTGTTCCTTTAGAAAGCCAGCAAATTTCCTACTACCTCACTAGTCTGTTGTCCTGAACACCATTTATGTTGATTTATGAAGGGTTGCC
>KV751326.1:2974617-2985042 GCA_001698575.1 Mola mola
CTGTAGAAAATTACTAATATTGTTTGTACTGCTGTATGTAACATCTAACATCTTTGTTTATTGTATATTTTTTGCAAAAAACTTCCACCCAAATTCATAAAAAAATAGTATTATTAATATCATCATCATCATTTTCTACCGCTTATCCCGTTAGGGGTCGCGGGGGGGGCTGGAGCCTATCTCAGCATCTTGGGGCAAAGGCGGGGTACACGCTGGATGAGTCGCCAGTTCATCGCAGGGCTGACATATAGAGACAAACAACCATGCACACTCACATTCACACCTACGGGCAATTTAGAGTGACCAATTAATCTACCCCCAGATTTGCATGTTTTTGGAATGTGGGAGGAAGCCGGAGTACCCGGAGAAAACCCACGCAGACACAGGGAGAACATGCAAACTCCACACAGAAACGTCCTGACTCAGAATGGAACCCAGGACCTTCTTGCTGTGAGGCGACAGTGCTAACCACTGCACCACTGTGCTGCCCTGTATTATTAATATAATATATTAATTACTGTTATCAATGCCAGAATATCACAAAACCCTTAAATTATTAAAGAACATTTAATTTCATGGATAGGCTTACACAACGAGTGTAAACAACAAATTCTACCACTGTATTTACACTGTGCTATTGTTTCCTTGCCAGGTACTGACTTTGTGTCGACCAGTGGACTCTAGGTTGGAGCACGTGGACTTTGAGAGCCTCCTGCAGTGTCTCAGTGTTGACAAACTCCTGCAAGTATTTGCCTCTATTCTGCTAGAGAGAAGGGTCATCTTCATCGCTGACAAACTAAGGTACTACTGTGGGAACACAAAGCACTGCAGGGCCACTTAACCAATTGTGCCTATAAAGATGATATACAGCAGTGATTCAAAAGTATTTAGTTAGGACTTTTTAAAAAATTGACTCCTCCTTGTGGTCTGCCAACTATAGTTCATGCTTGTTTACACAGTCCCAAGGCCAGTGTTATTTATCTGTGTGGCACATAACTCTATATGGCAGAGTTCCAGTGGCAAGTCAAGTCAGGTTTATTTGTATGGCCCAGTGTCACTGACTCTGTCTCTGTGGGCTCTGCAGGGCTCCAACACTAACTAACTGAACAGACTAAGACTCCTAAACACAATGAATGAATGAGTTTTCACTTCATAAATATAGAATATAATAGGGAGTGATTCCCAAAGATCAGAGAAATTTAGCCTAACTATTCTAAAGGAAGAGAAGAGACTGTTTAACTGATTGAAAGAAAAAAGTTCTTGTCCTAGTTTTTTTAAAAACCTATTGAAAATCAATGTGCAATTTTTTTATTTTTTTTTTAATAAACATATAATGGCAAAACAGTAAATGCACCTGATCTATCTTTAATTTTTTAAACTAGTCAACTTATCCCAGCGATAAGCTTGGTAATGACCTATAAAAACCCCTCTGGATTCTAACAGTTTTAAGCTGAGTGGGTGGCTGTTCCTCAGTAGGGTCCCTCAGTAGAAAGGAAGCTTTGAGCAACAGTATTTACACATGGCATCTTGCTTGAGCAAACACTAAAAACACTAACCCTAGTAATATGTCTATCCTGAATATGATCCCTTACCATCTGTGAGTCAGCACAATCTGGAGCAGCACCACTAATGATGTTATACATGTAGTTGAGTGTCAGCTGCTAGACAGCAATCTTTAGAGACAACAGATCCATTACGTCCTACATGAGTTGTTGGTAGTACTTTTAAATATAACACTTTTTTTTTTTTTAGCATAACATACATCTTATTATCTTATTCCCAAGTTGTCGTTCATTCGTTTTTGTTCCATTCCTACGTATTTTCGAAGTGTTTTCAGCCGAATGTACAGTGCAGAACAGGCATAGTCAAAATGATGCATCGGTTTTACTTGTTACAGTACTTTTTTTTGATAGAAATGTCAAGTTGCAATATTCTGCAATACAGAAAATGACTCGGTTTTGCCCAGATGTAATGAAATCGTATTGTCAAGGTACCTCTCCCTTATCTTTTCTATATACGTACATAAATTTACACTTTTAAGTTTGGTCGGTGCCTTTCTAACCCCCAATTGCATTTTACTCTAGCAGGCTTGTAATTTGTATTTACAAGAAATGAAAGAGGCCCTAGTGTTCAGCCTTGGAGAACCTCAAATTACTGTGAACTGGGTTCATACTGTGAGGCGTGACTTAAATTAATTTATAGTAAAATACCATTATCCTATATACACTACACTTGTACTAAAGTTTGGAATGATTTACGATATTGAATGCTGACAAATTTAGAATGTGAACAATGCCCCCACAGGTGACACTGGCACTGTCCCTTAATGATCTAAAGGTGATCGATGCCAGCAGCTTTGTTTGTAAATGTTAAGGATAGCATTTTGTTTTCTACTGAGACTGGACTCGTCTCAAATTTTTCAACATATTAAAAGACTATAGATCTGCTTTTGATACGCAACTAGTGTTTTGCTCAAAGGTCTTATAGTTGTGTTGAAAAACGGTTGTGTGTGTGTGTGTGTGTGTGTGTGTGTGTGTGTGTGTAGTCTAAGTGTGATGGCAGCTGTGTGACATGATGTGTGTGAGAACTGAATGGTGTATTTTCTGTCCTCCCCACATTGGTTGCAGTGTGTTGTCTCGGTGTGGCCATGCAGTGCTGGCGCTGCTGTACCCCTTCACCTGGCAGCACACCTTTGTGCCTGTGCTGCCAGCCAACATGCTGGATATCAGCTGTTCCCCCACCCCATTTCTTATTGGGGTGCTGGCACCCTGCCTGCCACAGCTGCTGGAGCTGCCCATCGAGGAGGTCAGTCAGAATTGATCTATTTCAGAACGGTTTGTCTGTATATTCCTGAATCTAGAACCAGTTAGAAATAATATATTTGCATTACATTTTTTCTTTAAAAATAAAATGCAAAAATCATTAATTTTTTGCTTCTTTGTGAACAATCGTGTTCCTTTATGTCTGGGGAATATGATTTGAATATGATTTGTAGGCTCAGTGGCGAGAGTATGCTCTGATTAAGGATCAAGACCCGGTTCCAAAGTTTTGATCCCATCAGAATCATTCAATTTTAATTTCGGTTCTGCCAATCGATTCCTAAATAAATATTGCACACGACACATGTCTGGGTAAGTTAAGAGACCGTAATGCTGAAAAGTGTGGCTTCATTTTGTTAAAGAGATATTGAGTTGGACTTGTGACAAATGTATTTGCACGTGCGGGAGAAGGTGAACTACAAATGTGGCAAAATATCTTTGTCAGGTGCATGGTGTAAGAGTTAATGAGTACAACGTGTTTGACGTGCTGCGCCAGTTTCTCTCCTCCTCCACCGTCCTTCCGGCTCAGCTTAGAGCCAGCACCTCCTCATTCAAGCTTGGCTTACCAAGACAAGACTAAAATGTTAGCAGTGGTCAAACAGGCAATCAGAGTGATGGTATTCTCCCCATCTGTCCGTTACAGTGTGTTGAGGGTCTAAGGGCAGAGGATGTCACATCTGTAGTTTGTCAAAGCCCAGTAAGATAATGTGTAAATTGTGATTTTGGGCTATACAAATAAAATTAGATTTGATTTGAGAATGTGAGCAAAAAAGTTTGAATGTCAGTGTTAGCGTTTTGTTGCTGTGGGTCTCTGTGGGAACAGGGGAGATGTGCAGGAATAGCGCCTTCACTTTCAGCAGCAGCAGTGAAACAGCAGACTCCACCTCGGTCTGGGGAAGTTGGAGCCTTATTTATTGACAACTTAGCATTTTAAATAACATTCCAAACACTGCTGGACTAATAACCAGCCACTAACTGCTGCTGCTTCTCCACTCTGTCTTGCTCACTTTAATTCACGACACGCGTTGTTAAAGGAGCCGCAATGTAGTATTGTATACTTGAATGAAGAGAGCATATTATGATTGAAACATAAAATTTGACAGCAATCAAATTAAATTGTATATGTAACTTTTATTGGTTCCTTAAACTTTATTAAAGCAGTTTTGAATGTGAAGATGATTTAATATGGGTCAACTTTTGGAAAGGTTTCTAAAATATATACAGTATATATATTTTCTTTCAAATAAGCACGTGACATTTTTTGACCCCGACCATCAAATGATTGGGAATTGTTTAGAACTGGAATCGAAAAGCAGAATCGGAATTGCTAAATTTCAAACACTACCCAACCCTAGTTGTGACATATTTTACATTAATTAAAAATGGGTATGACACGTTGCCATTTTTTGATATTATTTGGATTATGAAACCCTGTTCCTGCTAAAGTATCTGCCCTTCACTCTAAGAAGTGGCACAGAAGGACCCTGAGGAGACTCATCTCACCACTTCTTTATTCCTATTGCGAAACCTTGCAGTCACTAACTTCTCTGCATGCTCTGTTCCCAGGTGCTCATAGTGGATCTGTGTGCAGACAAGTTTGTCGTTCAGGTGTGTACACATAGCAGTGAATACTGGGAATGATAGGTGTGGTCCCAGAGGAAGGATTGCTTTGCTTGCACTTGTCTCTTGTTTGTATGCGGAATGTTTTAGGTCGACAGGACATTATGTTACATCTACAGAGAGCAGACTAATCATGTCATCATGGTGGAAGCATGGTGGTTGCTTGTCAGCAGCCATCAGACCGTTCAGTTTTTGCTTTAACTTCACATTTAATTTATTAAACTTAATCTCAAGGGTTTTTGCCTATTATAAGACTTGCCACTTCAAATTCAGTTGTTTTACCGAGCTTTATTTTTAAAACTGTTGCTAGCTTCCCTCCTCAACATGTCATGATGTCATCATTGTTTGAAACATTGGAATAAAGAGCTAAAACATCTTTGACATAGTCGAAGATGTAGGTTTTTAGACAGGGGACACCTTCTCTATTCCTTGGACTCTTGAACTGGGGTTTTGCCCAAACACAGACTAACTCTAGTGCTTTCAGATTACAATCGGTTTAGATTTGTTTTTAAATGGCATCTTGTGACTGCTGTTGACTGGTCCTACGATGTGTGACAGCTGGATGATGAAGACTGCATCCTGCCCAGCAAACTGCAGGCGGCCCTGCAGCAGATCCTGGAGGAGAGGGAAGACATTCTGAGCCATGTAGATGAAGACGGATATGGAGGTCCGTATGACAGACATCACATGCGCCCAATAAGATGCTCTTTTTCTAATTATAAACCCCTGAGAGTCGCTGTATCGTCATCAGATGGAGAATTTTTTTCTAATATAATAGTGATAGTGAAAATATTACATTGCAATTGTTCTGTGTAGCTTATAATCATCAATACAGTTAATACTGGACGTATTTGGACAAGGTCACACTTTATCGTTCTCCGCATAAAATGTAAATCCTAAATATACTGTTTTTGTGAAGCTTCTTAAATTAAAGTTGAAAGTCTGCACTTAGATCATATCCTGATTGTTTTATTGCAAGTCCATTGTGGTGTATAAAGGAAAAATGATAAAAATGGTGACATTGTCCACATGCTTCTGGACCTAACTGTACATACATTTTTTTAACACAATGCACCCATTTTTAATATTAATCCAAGCATCAATCTACATAATGTAAGCAACAGTCAACGTGTCAAACAAATATAAATGTTAGATCAGATTTGGAGTCTTATTCACCCTCATGTCTCTATCCAAAACATGGCCTGTCCAGGTCAGCAGGCTGACCTGAGCTCTCTGGTGTCGGAGGGTTTTGTGCGGTTCTTTGTGGAGCTGGTGGGCCACTATTCTCTCCACATGGTTGAGTTGTCCAATGGAAGCAGGGAGCTCCAACGCGACAGTTTCCGCAAGTCTCACCCCTCCCGTGGAGTCCGCCAGTTCCTGCAGTTCTTCATGGAAACGCAGATGTTCGCTGGCTTCATACAGGACAAAGAGCTGCGCAAGGGAGGAGGACGAGGTAACTGATGTAGCAGTAGCATTAGTTTCAGTGGTTGTTTCTTCCCGAAAAAAAAAAAAAAATCATGACTAAAACTGGCAATTCTGCCATCTAATACAGACAGATAGTTTGAAAAATAACAAAAATATAAACAGTCTTTCATATTGTCTTTCAAGTCCATGCTTGGATTGACCTTTTTACACAGATTTCACAATTTGAAATTAGTTTCATTGCCTCATAATATGTTCTACCTTTCGAATATTCCCATAATGCTGTGCAAAATAAAGTTTATAGATATAGCATAAGAGAAAGATGTAAAATGTGAGTGCCCGTCTTGATTTGTAGCCAACCTCCTTGCAGAATCAGTGCTGGATGTTTGAAGAGTTGTATGGATGCTGTGATATTTTGGAACCACATATTAAAAACATCATCAAATATAAAATATTGAAGTCAGATGTTTGCACATAATCATTTGAATGAATAAAGGCTAGTGTGTAATTATGTTAAACCAGACATATGACCCAAATTAAATGAGTCTCAGCATGCACTGACCTAAAAGCAGAGCATTTGAAAAACAGGGTTAACTTGATAATTATGCATGAACATGCCAGAACAATGAGCCATGGTGCATATGAATGCATCTTTCTTCATTCTAAGCTGAGCGTCGCATGCTTGTGTCTAATCCAATCCACATTCTGTCCCGATGGCTCGTGTCTCCCAGGTCTATTTGAGGTCAGAGTGGCCCAGTATCTGGATTCATCTCTTGAGCCGGAGCCTAGTGGCGTTAACAAGTTCCTTAAAGGACTAGGTAAGTGTTGATTTACATCACCATTTCACTTTTACAGGTTCATTTTCAGCACCTGATGGTTTGTCCCTGTTTTTATTTTTAGGAAACAAGATGAAGCTCCTTCAAATAAAGTGAAAAAAACCCAAGCTTTTAAACGAAAGACATTGTAATTGTGATACAATGCTGCTGTTGGACCATCTGAGGAAACGAATGGGTCTTGTTGTGAATGGGACAGTGAAAAGTTTGGAGCACCAGGCTCATTTGACATCATCCTACACACACACACGTTTCAATTGGACGCAAACTGGAAAAAAGCTTTTATAATAATGTTTTAGCATTTTACGAAGCCTTGAGAATGAGGCACAAAAACGTTCCAGCTATGTAACCTCAGTTATCCACCAGAACATTCTCTGTGATTTTAAATGTGTTTACCTGCAAAACCTTTTCATACTTTGATTCAGCTCTACTATTACGGCCCCTTCATTTTCTAATCTTAAAGTAATTTACAACTGCACGGTTCCGATCTGGTGCATGTTTTTAGGAATTTTAATGTACAAAAATACTGCTATCTATTTAGAATTTCCTTCAGTAAAAATTGTAAAAAAAAAAAAATGTTTTGTTTACCATTTTTAGATTCAGTAAAGGCTCATTAACTCCGATCAAAACATTTCAAAGTATTTAGACACAAAGTTCTTGCATTTTGACGAAATGAATCTTTTTATACCTTCTGTCCTTTACTTCCCTTGTTAACTGGAGTTGTAAATATTTTTTTAACATTTTGCACAAAGTTGAACCAGTGTACAGCATTTGAAATATTTTTGTATTAAAGCATGATGTGTCCTACATAGTTTTTAAATAAATGGGACAGAAATGAATGCACAGCTATGTGCTGACTAACACAAATCCCCTGAAAACTGGGTTGTGCGGTAACCCTGCAGAATTCTAATTCCACTTGGTGTCAAGTATTTGTATTTTAATTCTTCACTTTGCACTCAACACTTTTCTACATAGTGAAGCACATTCACTGTTCTCGCCGCATCACAGAGTATACTCACAAAGTGGCTTAAAACTTTGACACATGTCCACTTCACTGCAAGACTGAATGTTAGTTTCAGATGAACTTTCCAGCACCATTTTGTACAGAAAGAACAGTGAATTATCACTTAAATTAGAAAGGAATATCTTTACGGCCTTTATGATCATTAAGGAAATTTACAGCAAGCAGAAAGCTGTTTCAGTATTTACGTGAGTGCTTGACTGTTGTTTTAAGACCTTTTAAAAAGGGACACTGACTCCTGTGTCTATTATGTTGTCCTATAGAAGTCCGCACCCGATCCTGAACCTGATTACACGTCTAAAAGTTAAACGAGCATATCCCAGCTCCTGCATCTTTTCTTGTTGCTACATTTGAATTTTGTGTATGTGTGAAAACAAATCTTGTAATGCTCATACACTTTCCGCATAACATAAACAGCATATGTAGTAGTGTAGATTTTTAAAGTAAAAATGTACTAGCTGTAAAAAGATTAATTTTGGTCATTTTTAGGCCCTCATGTTGATACATTTCACATTATCCTTTTCTACGTAAGGAAACAAATGTAGAGGCATCATGGTTTTCTCTGTATTGCACTTTGTTGGGGGAAAAAAAAAAGAAACACATTGTAAGTATGTACCTGGTGTCTGAAACCAAGAAAGAGAGTCACCACAGTATTTCAGCATAGAAAGAGCGTCTGTGCTTTCAGCCCTGGTTGAGTGGCTAATCCAACAGGTTCTGGCAGAACAGGTTCCTCTGAAATGGGAGAGTTCTTTTTGCCCTGCTCTGAGCCTCTCAGGCACTGCTTTCTGTATGGATACATGCAGCTCCCATTTCCTCTGCTGAGATCCCGGCTTGTATTCCACCAAGATAAGAAAAAACTGACTAGTGGACTTTTGTTGGGATGGTGCACAGGAGGAAGCCCAGTGTTCTTCTGATGAGGTGGCCACATGGGAGCAGTGTCTCCCCGCGCCTCCTCTGACGGAGAGCAACAGCAGGTTGAATTTTCAGTATAATGCTACAGTAATGTGTCTCATAATGCTGGCATACCACAGATATATGGATTGTATTAGTAGTTAGAAAAGAAGATTGCCACCATAAACCACCATAGACATGAACATATATCAACAACTGTAACAAAACTGGATAATAGTTATGAAATTGTGCAGTCTGAGCTCAGGATGCCAAACTACATGTACCAATGTTATGGACAAAGCTCAGTGTGATGATTGTGACTGAATCGTGAACCAGAGGGATTGAAAGCACTTGCTGCACTCTTTCTTCTGCCAAAAGGATACAGGTGAATCCTAAACCTACCAAACAAAAAGACTCGACACTTGAGAATTCTATTGAGACTGTTTGCAGCCAAAGCAACATTAGTGGACTTATAAGAACACTTGATGTGTTTCTTTGCACGATAGTAATCAAATATCTGTCTGGCAGTGAATGAACAGTGACATCGCCCTGTTACACGTGTGCTTCATCTATTATTCTGTCAATACAATAAATACAATATAGGTCAAACAAACACCTGGAGGGTTACAAAGTCTGATTACTGAGCACGTATGTGGTACTATCGGACAAGCAGCAGATGGACACAAAAGTGAGGATCCATAAAAGGTACTAAAAAGTATGACATATTTTCACGACACAACTACTACTGGATTCATCATCAGAATATATTCCTGTCAGCGAAAGGAGCTGGTTTTAAACGATCCTTGGTTTGATCCTCTGTAGTCAAGCAGTACCTTAAATACACAGTGAACAACCTGATTTCCAAAGAGGTTACTGATGGTTTTGAACATATACTTATTGGTGATTGATATTCATAAAGTCTGACCAACTAATTCACATTGAGTGAGTTTTATAGAGGTTTAATGCACAGCAATGTTTAGCTTCAAGGGTAAATGTGTTTGCACTCCGGCTGGATTTGGGAATTAGGGATTTCATTCATTTGTTGACCTGCCTCCCACATTTGAACAGATATTGTATCCTGGCAGTTGTGCACGCTGAAGGCTGGATACACTGCCAGATAGATGATTAGGCAAACTTATTAAAAGATGTAATGCTTAAGTACACTGTCACCCACATGTTTGGAAAGTTTCAACATTAAAGACTGACCGACTGGTTCTCACCCAGCAGTTCCTGCAGGAGAGAATACATGAAAATATGCCCACACATTCTCCCTTTTTGAAAAAAAGTGACATTACATCAGTGGCAGTTTAAGGGCCCGAGAGCTACAGAGAGTCTATAAAACAGAGACGCATTATTGCTTTGGAACTTGTATTATTATGATTTTTTAAAATAAAGAATCCCACAAAGCTGTCCTGGAGGCCTGATGCAAATGTACAAACACTCTGCCAAGATCTGCTTTTCTAGAAACAAGTGGATTTATTTCACTTGGCTTGATAAATGACTTCAGCCACGACCATTAAAAGACATTTGAAAGATTACAGGAGTCCTGCTGACAGATTCATAGCCGCTCAAGTTAGAGCCAATAAATCATATAAAAAAAAAAAGGTAGTGGAAAATATTTTATTCATTTCTAAAATATATAAATAAAATCTGTATTCCAACTGATCTGTTACTTTTTTGTTTTTGAAGTCTAGATGTTGGCGCTCACACAAACGAAGCGTCCCTCTGGACAAGCTGTGAGAGTAATCCAGAGAATTAGCCAGTGTTCTGCAGCCTCTTCATCGATGATACAGCTCTTCATTACGCCTTTCCGGTGTAA
>KV751326.1:2985114-3026548 GCA_001698575.1 Mola mola
CTGTGGGTGGGCCACAGTGTTGCTGTTAAGCCTCCAACGGAAAGGTGAGGCTGATTTTAAACAGCCGCTTGACTTGATGCTGTTTTAAAAACACTGGACTGTTTTACAGCCTCACACTTTAAAAGTTCAGGACAGGAAAATGGATTTTATCGGTCCGCTTTCTATCCCCATAACACTAAACCTGTGGTCTCTTTTGTATAGCCCAAAGCAATTGCTACAGTGAAACAGAGGAAGGCAGAAATGATCATTGGTGTAAATATGTCATAATGTTTCATTGCTTTTGATAATACCGCAACCCATCAGCGCTCGGCTTGTGTACAGTCGTAGCACATATAATTCAAGACTTTGTTTGATATAAACAACCTTGGCATTTTATCAACCGAAATAATAAACCTAGATTTTGACAAGGGGATGCTCCTGGAGTCTGGGTCTTCAGAGCTGATTTAAACTGAGCATTAGCAGCACATATTTCATATGAAGCTGAAATTAATTGAATAACCTGAAACCTGGGCCTTCGGGGTCCCTGAGGCTAACCTGGCTCTCTACCTTCCCAAGTAGGTAATTCAACTATGGGAACGATAAGAAAAATTAAAAAAAAATTGCTCAGGATCTTTATCAGAATATGTTTTCTTTTTGAACAAAACAAAAAAAGAAGTTTAATTTCTCTCCCCTGCCAATGGTGCCTGACAGCAGAAATATAGAATACATTGTGTCATCGTATCAAATTGATCTGTGGGACTTCCAAATGTAAATAGAGATTTATAAGATGAGCTAGTGCTTCTCAAAACATTTTAATGTCATTTTCATTTTCTTAAAGTAAAACATTTCAAGCCTTTTTCCGTTTTAATTTTATGAATTATGGCTTATACAGTCACAGCGAAATATTTTGAGACGTGGCTTTTTTTTTTTTGCCATAGTTACGAAAATTAAAATAGCAAAATTGAAATGAAACATTTAATGTGTAATGAGCCTGGGATACATTAAGAAGTCAATGTCCTATGACACTGGATAAACCAGGATATTCTAATTTTTCGAAGCTGCACTTTTATCAGAACGACAGTTGTTGACCTGAATTTTGCACCATCTAGATTGGATCTGGCGTGTAGCAGATGCTAATCTCAGTCCCTGGCAACCAGTGCACACACGTGCCCATAGGGACATGGAAGCAGTTTATGCCCTTCATTGCAAAAACCCAATTTGAGCCCTAAGCCAGAGCTAATATGACCTAATAAACTTAAGAGGGTGTTTTTCCCATAATGTGTTGCTGTGGGCAACCTTCTCTTGTAGGTGGAGGAGGAATAACCTAAAGAAGGAGCGTGAGACTAAACAGACTGCAGGAGGCTCGTGTTCACACCAGCTGAACGTCAGAATGGATTTTCAAACAGAGGGAGGTATGTGCATCTTGCTCTTTCACTGGAACCATCTTGCGAGAATGAGGGTTTTCTCTTTATAGGCAGGACAGATAAATGGCCACAGTGGCCAATAATTTTTTCACCGTCCTCATGGGCATGTGAGCACTTTTTTACGGCACGAGTGGTAAAAAAATAAAAAAATATGAACCCATCCAATTTATATTGTCTGCGGGAGCAAAACAGTGTGTGACAGGTGTTTTTCTTTTTTTTTTTACAACATATCATTTTCCGAGAGTCATTTTTCCTGTATGCAGCTATGCATAAAACAGACGCACCCAAATATAACCATAAAAGCCACATGTTGGCAGTGAAGGTTATCGTGTTGGGAGATGACAAACAGAAATATTGCTTGATTATCGAGTTTAAAAATGAGCCGTTTATGACATAAAAGCATAATTTGGGGACTCACATGACCTTGCGCACCATGAAGTCGGTTATCTGCTTTAACTTGAGAAGTAAAACTTTTAAATTCTTATTGATAACAATCACGTGACCCTGATAAGGAGCATTACTGGAGGATGTACTTCCCTATTGCTCAATACATGATATGGCAAAAAAAAACAACAAAAAAACAACAGAGGGCTCTTCAGTGAGAGCCTGCAAAAACACTCATAATTGGGAGAGCATGACTGCTCTGCAGGTAAGCCATAAAGATAAGTTGATGATTCAAACTGGGTTACAGTAAACCATAAAATAGCTCATGAGTTTGTAAATCAATATTACTCGTGTTTACCTGCTCTGTTTTTAAGTCCTTTTGGACCCGACCTGTCGGGGAGCGATACCATCTCTGACTCTGCTTTGGAAACAGGTGACTGGACCAAAACTGAAATATAGCACCGTGTTGTGTTTGTAACATTAATTTGAATCACTACAGTCTACATCTCACACAAAGAATAAGATAAAATGAGATGAGATATTCCTTTATTGGTCCTACAATGGGGAAAATTCGCATTGTAAAAGGTGTATCAGAAATATCAAGTACTTGGACCAAATACGATTAGGAAATATACAGCAGCAAGAAGCACTTCACGATACTACATTACAATATACACTGTAAACAATAGAAACACTTCCAACAAGCTTACAGAACTCCAGAGGAGAAGTATTAAACGCTTTGTACGGGGTGGGAGTTGCTGTCCATCATGGACAACAGCTGAGCTATCGTCCCTCTTTCAGCCACCACCTGCACTGTGTCAAGGGGGGCGTCCCACGACAGTTTATCAAGTCCCTTCCCGTCAGTCGCTGAAGTGCTGCTGCTCCAGCAGACCACTCCAAAGAAGAGGGCCGGTGCCACTACAGTGTCGGAAAATCCAACAGTTTTCCATGCAAAGATTCACAATCATGGCTTTTTAACACTGCAATGCTGAGTTGTACATAAACAGGTGGGTACTGGAAGGTTGAAAAGTACTCTGAGGTGTCTGCAGAAGCTCTATATCAGCTGGCATGGCGTTAGATTATAGATTATACCATGCCTTGTGCACCCAGTATGAATATTATATTATTATGATTATATATTCACACTAGAAGTTCACTCTATAGCAGATTAATTAAGATAAATTTGAATACGTGAGCTGTTTAACTACTAACCAGAAATCAAATAGAAAATTACACCGTACATCAAACTAATGGTTGTGATTAGGGCATATCAAATATCAGGACACAGAAATCTTACAACTAGACAAAATGCGTATATATTACAATAATGATTTTACCAAGCCCATTATCAGAATCTTTCCAGGTACTGGGCAGTTCAGGGTTTCAGTCTCTCCCCACATGTCACATTGTGTGAACGCCCCTCATTCGGCTTCAGCTGGAGACCTTTGCAGTTTTCACTCAAGTCATTCACCTTAATGAACTCAGCTCCACTCATCTCTGCTCTATTGACTCTTTGCAGCACACAGAGTTCTTACCAACTTTACCCTTAACTGTAGCATTGCCCCCAAACCTGCCCAAGACCTCAGAAATGATGTTTTGCTGCAGTGAGACCAGGCTTTGGTTCGCCTGGTGAGGTCATATTTCCTCATATGTCCAGCCAAAGAATATCATGACTTTTCATCAGTTATTAAAATAAATGAACGTTCAGACTCGATGCACACAAATGAAGATGTGGGCTATGGCTCAAAAACAGAACAAAACAATCATGTCTAGAAATATTTCATTTACTCTAACTTTAATATAAGTAACTCAATTAAGTAATAAATCTAGAATTTATGAAAGTGATGAAAGTTTTTTTTTAGTTAAATCACAAAGAAATTAGAAATTTTCAATATTCTATGTTTTTTAGAGGCAGCCCATGTTAAACCAACACATACTGTATGTAAGCAGGCCGCTAACATCATCCTGCCAACGTCCTCACAGAACTGATTGGGTTTTTTATATGTACGGAGCCCTGTTACATGAGAAAAATGCCCAATACAAAACTTACTGAAACTGAAAGAGTCAAAGTTTGTCCATTATTTTGGTGATAAACCCAAACCTAAGCTTCCCTGAGCTTCATTACAGATAACATAACAGAGGCTCAAGATGAGATAAATACAAAATAAGATAACAAGAAGAAGACAAATTCCAAACAAACGAGTCAGTAGGTAAAAACAAGTGGCTTAATAAAAGAAAGATGAAAAAAATAATCGCATGTAAGAAAAAAATCAACATGACCCAGGAGTGAAGTTGAATAAAAACATGAAAGATGAAACAAACATTGTTGTTTGAGGCAAAGAATGACCGTGGACCCCCTCACTGAGGTTTGCTTCTTGGTCAGTTTTCCCCCCACTTGTGTTTGCACCTCTGTCATATCAGAAACGGACAACAATAAACAAACCCAACTAAATATTACTGGTTCAATATCGTCATGCACCCACAGGCCCATTCAGGCAGCCGCGACATTGCACGTTTTCAGAATGTAAGGCGGAAACCCTCATTTTGGCTGTGGATGTGAGCTAATAGGGGCTGGGGCGGAGACACGGTAAACATTGTGTTATTTTACAGCCCGGCTGCACACACAGCTTCCTCGCTCACGTGTAGCTTCACCCAACCCTTCATCACATGAGATAAGGCACCCGGGCCTTTTGCTTCAGCCACGGCACCCACTAAAACCATGTCATACCATATATAGTTCCCAGCAAGAGGGAAGGGGAATAAAACTCCTTTTGATTTTCCACTCCCCGCCTTCCTCCGAGCACTCACAGGTGAACCGCCCAATAAATGACTTTGCTGATATGATATGGCCGTATTTGTGTCTGGGTTACTAAATAACCCTGCCGGTTAGGTAGTTGTTATTGTTGAGACATTCTGCTGTTAATGGCTGGAAGCCATTAGTCATCACCATAAACCACAAAATAGTACCGGACCAAATATTTCAGGAAATGATCACAAACATCCTTCAACTCTGTTTAACAACCTAGAGCTTTTTTTTTTTTTTTTTTAAGATCTGGGCTCCTTTGTTGTTTTTAGGTTTATTTCCTCAATTAAATATTAGTTACGTGTGTCTGGAAATTCTTGAAATGCAAATTTGAAGAAAAACATGTCTAGTGGTGATCTCAGAAGGCTAAAACAAACATCTTCTATTTTTTTCTTTTTTTTTCCTCATTACAAAACCTCTGGTCTGGGGAGACTGTCAAAATACACATTTACGTATTAATACTCAGGCTACTGCATGCCAGTCAGGAAGTAGCACAGCAGGCTCTAGTCTCCAACCACCTGTTACCTGATCACGGACTGAATGGAAATGAACCCTTTATATGGGCTGCCGAGCGCATGCATTCTAGCTAATACAGGAGCCGTGTCGGTGTGTGTGTGTGTGTGTGTGTGTGTGTGTGTGTGTGTGTGTTTAATGTCCAGTTCAGGCGAGTCAGCAGACCTCAGCAGTTCTCACAGTCTTTGTTTTTAGGAACTCAGACACATTGCTGACAAGAAAAAAACACAGACGTCAGTTAAAGGATTTAATACAGTTTGTGTGTTTGTATATTGGGCTGGAGGTGGGGGGGGGGATGCAAAGAGGGAAGAAGAAAGACATCAACACAGACGGATAAATGGTGTGTATTATTCTCTCCTCTTCTTGAGGCTCCCTCCCTCCCGCCCCTCCTCCTCACCGCCTCCAGGATCCATCTCAAGGCCGGGTCATTTGCATAACGTGCTAAAAAGGGAGCTGAGACAGCAGGCCAGGTGATACAGGCAAACGGACGCACACGGGACGATAGGAGGATACACACACACGCACACACAGCTGTAAATCCAGCAGAGTGAGGAGCGCCTCAGCCCACAGAGGTGCAAGTAAAACTGACTTCAGACTCCAGAAAAATGCCTTTTGTGCAATGGGAGTGAGCTGAGCGTCGCCAATAAAGAAGAGACGGATCATCTGACAAGTTCTTCAGCAAACAGGTAAATGGAGCTTTCACATGGCCTTTTTTTTGCTCTTTGTTGCACTTTTTGACAACATGGGACTCTCCAGTCTTTAAGTGTAGCTATAGTTTTACCGTTTTCAGTTTGAGAGAGGACAATAAGTAAACTCCAGCCCAGACCACTGGGTTCATCTTTAGCAAATATTGTCCTTTCTAACTTAAACAAATGTGACAGGACTGGTGTGTTATAGCTATCATGAGGGGACGAACAGCTGCACCTGTCAGATATCGTTGAGTACATATCATCACTGTACGTTTAAGTAGGAGTCTATACATACTGTTTACATATGCTCCGTCCAGGCATGCTCAACTCTGCGTCTGCCTGAGCTGAACTCATGCTCAGTCAAACTAGTTTCCTGCAGTTCAAACAGCAGCAGGCTGATCAAGTTTCATTTCCTGCTTCAAACAGGAACAGGTAGGGCAGCATTGGGGGTGGGGGGTGATAGCTAAGCTGAATACACACAGCGAAGCCTGGAATAATGAGACAAAAAAGGAGAAGAAAAAAAATGCAGTATTGTTTTTTTACACATTGCACTCGAAATGCTTCAATTTGACAGACAAACGCTACAGGTGTCGTGATGAGCTGTGATTGGCAGGCAAACGGGTCAGTGGGCCCTGTAAGGGAAACATGTGCCGCTGATAGAGAGGAGGGACCATAAAGTCAATTAGGGGTTCTCCACATGAGTGTAGTAAAAAAAACTTTGACCCTCGAGTTTGACCATGATGATTTTTTTTTTTTTAAATGAACTATTGTCTCTTTACATTCAGGAGTCTAAGCTGTGGAAAACTACTTTCTGTGTTTGTTTCAACAAACAGTCAGGATATAAAACTGTGGCGAAAATCTCGTACCACATCATCAGAAATGATAAAACCTTGAAGTCAAGCGCACCGCTGACAAAGATGCCGTGAATGTGTCGTTTTGACGACTTGATTACAAAGCATTGCAGCATGTTATCCCTTATCCTGGATCTCTTGTTGACTGTTCAAGGAATTGTCGGCGCGACAAACAGCACAGCCTGGAGCCTTTGCTGAAACAGCTTTCTTCTCATTGGCTTTTGACAATGTGGGAATGTGGTGTTGTTGGGGACTATTTTTTTGTTGGCTGCTGTTGACTCTGTACTTACTGTACAGGTAACATGGCCTGGGGCTTTGGAAAACATTTTCTCACTTGATCTCTGTGACTGCATGACTGACATTAAACATATGCTATTATAATATGAACCTTTAGGTATGTGAATGAACACATGGCTACTAACTGTGCTAACATTGCAAATATGCCAATATTTAAAAATAAACAAACAATATTACACACCAGCGAGCCAAAGGCAACTATAGCTGCCAACTTCATTCAATCCTGTCAGATTGATTGATTGAGGCCAAATTAGGCCACAGGCCTCAAGTGAAGCGAAAAAGTGAGGAAGTGCATTTTAATTGCTTTTGTTAACATGCTCCATTCTATGGTCATTATTCCAGAGTTTTGTTGCTTTTCGCTTCAATTTGTTGACATATATCTTTAGCTGCCTTAAGCACGCTGAATATGAAAAGTGTGGAAAAACACATGGACCGTTTGAATGACCTCCTTGGAGACTGCAGTTAGCTGCACTCCTGTGGAATGCAGGTATTTTCGCCTTCAGCTGGGGTTAATAAAACCATTCAGTCAGTCAGTCACGGCGGGTTAAATTTTATCTGGATACACTTTTGTACGGACGGCTCCTGCAAATGTCACCGAATAATATCCGAAGTTCAGTTTGTGCTTAGAAAAATTGTGTCTTTATCGGTGACATGGAAGGGCTTTAAGCTGATAAGACAGGTGTAATTATACAGAAAAATTCTGTACTCATCCCCCTCAAGTGTGTCTCAATTCAGTGGAGACAAAGAGCGACAGAGAGGGAGAGTGTGTTGGCCATGCAGGAATTTCAAGGGTAGATGGAGCGATTAGGCAGAGAACAAGCAGGGACTTTGTGTCGATGCCCTGTGGGCCAAGAGACGAGAACACCTGTGTTCTGACCGTCTCCTTCATATTAGTGACCTTTAGTACATCAGACTCACGTCACCAACAGACATGTAATAAGTTTATCATCCTGTGAAAAAGGAGAAAAATAGGCCAAAGTCAAGAGAGAAAAGAACAGCAATTTGGTCTCTAAAATCCCTCCCCGTCCAAAACTGGTCCAGGTGACCAACAGTGACCCAACTCCTTGGTTTTGTAAAGTTCCTGTACTATGAATTCTATGTATTTGAATAAGTTTTTGTTAAAAAAAAAAAAAGCAGCCTGATGATGTTCCAGGTAAGGCCACATACTGTTAACTGACCCAAAACAATCTTTCATCAGCTCCTTGATAAATGGGCTAAAAGACGTCCCTGCAGCACCGTGTGTACATTTAAATCAGCCGGTGAGTGTGAAATCAGTCAACACTTTTGTGTGTCTGTAAAGTCACATGTGAAGTCCATGTAGTGCCACTGAGGATCCCTCATGCTTTAGATTCACATAGTCTCATAGGTCACTGCCACAGAAAACAGCCACTTCTGATTAGTCATCGTGCAGCCCTTTCACGCTGCTGGCACTGCTGGCATGATGAAGCTACATGAATATGAATACGTGAATAGATTAGACTTTACTGTTTTCAGAAAGAATATGATATTGTGAAAATAATGATGACCATAAGTTTAGAAACAGTGTATCTCCAGTAGGGGGTTCAAAGATTTAAAGTTAATAATAGCAGAGAACCTCAGTAGCTCATACAAGCTGGCAATAAAGCATTACTCAACCTTCACATTGGTGTACATTTAGAAATATGCTTGCTTTAAGGACTAAAATGTAATGTAATTGCCTGAGTCTTATTTCTGATCAGAAACTGACACTTTGGTTCAGTGGCCCAAGCTACCCACCCAACGTGCCAGATATCACCCAGGAGAAAGACACAACTCAGACTTGCTTCTTTGTTGAAATGTTTAGAGGACATTTTTCCTCATCAATTACACACACCGAGACTGTGACAACATTTAAGTTTGAACAGTAAGTTCAAATTTAACTGTGAATGTATTCTCAAGAACACCATCTGAACAGTAATGATGAGTGTACCTGCAGAAGTTGTTGCCCGCACAGGGAGGGGGCGCTGTCCATTCCTTCCTGGCATGTCACTTAAATGACTCACTTCTTTGTGCTCGTCACTGCTACTCTAGTAAATCCACAAAATCACTCACATGGTTGACCCATTTTGTGTCATAGACGTGACCGAACTACTCATTGACCTACCACAATCCTGTCAGCTTTGTAATATTGTGTGCTCTGCCTGATGGGAAAAATTGTTCAACGAATGCGCCAAGTTCTGCATTCAAATGTGCTTTGTAAAATGTGAGCTGATTGACTGAAATACCTGTTGGGATTATGACTGTGCATGACTGAAAAAAAAAGTTTGCCCTTGCTTGCACACTTTTCTCCATGACACCAGCAACACACTATCTGAAACATAAAAACTAATGTCCGGTTTTCATTCATTCTCTCTTAAAGATAATCCAGAGGTTAAAGACAGGCCGAGCAGCGAGAGAAAAAGGCCTGAGTCTGAGGAGGGTCGCCGAAAAAGAGAGGTCAAGAATTCTGAAGATGGAACAGGATTCGCAGATTTGGCACATGCAGGTGGCACCCCACAACACTGAGCCACCAAAGAGGGTGTCAGTTGTTGGCCAGCCGGAGTGCTCCATCTGCTACAACACCTACGACAATGTCTTCAAAACGCCCAAGCTGCTGGAGTGCACCCACACCTTCTGCCTGGAATGTCTCTCCCGACTGATGGCCGTCTCCGGGGACGACCAGGAGGGTAACAGCCATACCGCTCGCCTGTCTTGCCCCTTCTGTCGCCATCCCACCACGTTGCCCGAGGATGGACCCCCGGCTCTGACCACAAGCCATGAAGTCCTCTGCAAACTTCCCAGCCACCAGCAGCAGGAGGAGCCTGTGTGGCTGGAAGGAGAGAAGCTGTGCTACAAAACGACAAACGAGATGGACAGCTCAGACAGTCCCTCGGCCCTCTGCATCTGCATTGACATTGGGGCAAATAAGCCATCGGACACTCCGGCCCAGACACCTCGGAATTCAGGCCGTCTGGAACGACTTAGAGAGTGGAAGAGGATGGTGCTGTTCATCACGCTCATGGTGCTGCTTATTGTCATCATGTTGTGGCCACTGCAGTGTGTGTTCACCACTGGGAACTTTCGCTGTATGCGAGAAGTCATGATGCCCAACCCCACTCCTGACCCACTTTTTACCACTACGTTAATCCCACGTGACTGAGTCTCCAAAATGATGCCATATGAAATGAAAAATTTCTTGAATTCAGATTTTTAAGCTCTAGCAAAACCCTGGGCGTGCAAACTTTTTCAGATTTTTGACTGCATTGCCCCCTAGTGGAGGTTCTATATAGACACTGTTGCAAACCCCACTGGCAGCAGAGACTGCACCAATTTCCAACAATACAAGACTACAACAATACAATGTTTTGTTTGTTTAAATTCATATTCTGATCACCGATAGCTGCATTTAACCCCACAAAGCTGGACGCAATGCTTCTCAACAGCTCCGTATGAACTTGTAAAACTGCTACCAATCACACGTCAAAGTGGATGGAGGTGAACTTTCTCTTGAAATTATGTTCAGTGATGAAAGACATTTTGCACTTAAACTGATGCCTGTAGTTTGAAATTGAAAAATACTTTTTTTGTGTTGTCATATTCAGACATGTCACAAGTGGCATGTTGATTTGTTGGTGATTATCTGATAAACATTCAGATGATGTTGACAGTTGCTGTGGTGTCTGAATCAGAGGAGTTTAAAACTCCGATACTGACTGCTTTGCAAATACTCTGGTTGTGTAATGAACAAACGGTCCAGTTTATTTTGAATGTAATTCCAATTTGCTGACCAAGAACTCACACTTTATACTGTAAACTGAAAATCAGATTTTTGTGTTTTTGATATGTGCTTGTTTATTGAAAAAGAAAAATTAAAGGATCCAGTCAGATCATGTTTCTGGGAAATAATGAAACCTTTGTGCACCTTATGAAGATTCATGTGATTTCGGTGATCTTGAAAACTATATTTACTGCAGAAACCCTTGGTTTAATCTGTCTGAAATGTAGGTGTTGTAAATCCCCTTCAGATAGCACACAGCTCCTGGTGTGCTTCCACACAAATTTAAAACAAAATAAGTCTGTAGAGTCCCTCATTGACTGTTGTAGTCATTTCCTCCCTACCCGAAACTTAAATATATGACTGTAAAACAAAATCCTTCTCTGTCGTCAGGGCAAGTTTCCTTTAATTATTCCTAGAACTAGGTGCGTCAGATAAAGGAAAAACAGATGGGAACTTACGAGAACACATGATTGAAGTTTATCATTAATTCAGGAGTGTCCATAATAAAAGTGCAGCTTCCTGAATTAATAAACTCACAGGATACATTGTTAACCAGTGGATAAAATGCCCAGTCATACTTTCATTTCATTTTCCCTAAACAAATAGAAGACAAAAATGAAAATTGTACATAAAACATTTCAATAAAAAGTTTTCTTTTTTCAAATTGTGGCATAATACTGCTCAACTGGTACTTAAAGTCTGCCACAAATATGCCTGTGATGAAGTTGTCACTTTTTTTGTCCTTGTGCCCAATAAACAGTCTATTTTCTTGTGGAGAGCAGATATGTAAACAGTTTCATTCCAGCCCTCAGGTTGCTCATGTGCTAAAACGCTAAAAATGACAGCACTTATTTCAAAAGCACAATTCTAGTACCTCTTTTATACTTTATCATGAGTCATAAAGCACAATTACAACTCGATGCTTCAGCTGTTAATTAAGTTGTCACTGGGGGGGGAAATTGGTGTTTTTTATCAACTGTTTTTATCTTGATTTGCTTTTCATTGTTCCGTTATTAATAGTTAACTCGTGTTCATTTCAGCAATATTCTCTGTCAACATGCAGCGGTCAAACACAAACGCTGCTTTAACAAACACACAGCCCTATGTTGTGTGCTGCTCCTCCGCTACAAGGAAGCACCTGGAGGGAAAAGCTGTCCAAGATACAGGGAGCTTACTTGTCACCATGATCCCTCTTTTATTGTGGCCAGAGTCCAGGAACCTTCTCCAAAATATAGTAGAGGTTCTCCGTCTCCTTCCCCGACAAGAACACCTGCTCCAGATATACGACAGAAACAAGCAAAAAAACTTCACAGAGTGCCATCATAGATATTTATTAAACTATGAGTTAATAAACCATTTCACTGCCATTTTCTGGCAGCCCATTGCGTCAGCAGTTGTAGCCTATACAGCAAAAAAGGCATCTGGGCAGAGCCAGTGCAAGAAGAGGAAAAGCCTCCAGTGAACAACATGGGAAGGCTCAGTACACTCACTCCAGACATACTCTGAGCAACAGCAACTCAGAACCACAAATTATTGATGGTCAAATGACACCAATAATAATTATAATGATTCAGACACAATACAAAATGCAAAAGTGGATAAAACAGTCAGTTAAAAATACAATTTGAAACATGTCAGCAAAATGAAACAAGAAAAAAACAAAAAAAACCCAACAACACTGATGGCAAAAATCTAGTGCACAACCACAAAACACTTCCACATCCACTCACAGCCGGAGGCCAAAGATTCAGCAGTTTCACACTTTCAAGTATTAATGTTTTACCATTCCATCAAGAAATTAAATTGACCCACAGAGGCAAAGTAAAATACAATAAAAATGATGCACAGCGCAACATGGTTTGGAAACGTGGAGACAACAAGACAAACGTCATTTCTCATTCCCTGGACAGCGATCACAGGTCAGACAGAAAAAAGGGAAAACCAGACAGATTCAGACATTCAAATTCAGCTGAAGAACATCGAGCTGCACATTTTTTAGCAGGCCTTCACTTGAGACATTTTATAAAACACAGATTATTGACACAAAAAATATCAACCCTTAAAATACCTCGGCGAGAAAGTGACTGAAATTAGTGGAAAGACAAGGTTCATCTAATTTACTTAATAAAATGAGCTTCTGTAAGCTTTACTGAGATAGAAACTGGGTTGTAAGACAGGATGATACGGCGACTGCAGGTTATATTGCTACTTAATCTAAAATTCCTCACAAGGTCAACATTATCACGCAGCTCATTTCAGTGCAGAGACAGAGTATTATTACTGTAGTACATTGTGATTTGTTTTAGCTGTACTTTTAATCAGGGTTCTTAACAATTCTGAAAAAAAAAAAGTGGCCTGGTTAGCAAATTTTCATTGGTAGTTAAAGAGCATGAACACCAGCAGTGAGTGCTGCTAGTTCACATTTTATGTGATGCCTTAAAATAAAAAGAAAAACTAGAACACAAGTCATTCTATTATTTTTGGAGACATTTTCTATCTAAGGCGTTCAGGAACATTAAGCAAGCTCGGTCAGATTTCACCGACGTTTCTGCACTTGAATCAGAGTGAGATATTTTGGTGCTGATCCTGGAGGCTAAAATTAGAAAACACTCTGACAGACAGCGCACCCTTCAACGCTCAGCGCTCTGTGGCACCTCCTTCTTCTTTATCACATCGATGACACCGGCTTATTCGCACCACTATCATCAAGCCTGGATTATGGCCATCTTCTAAATTACTTTCTGGAGACAAATCTATTCTTCAATCTCGGGCAGATGGCCATCTGGCCCACTGTAATCGCTCCCTATCCCTTGACTCACTCTGACGATCTCTTCCGACAGATGTTGAAGCGCGTCAGACCTGCTGATTAACTAGGACAGCTGGTCGAATAAAGCAGGGAAGCAGCAGTCACCCAACCATTCGGGAATCCTCTCCACCTGTGTTCTGTCAAAATACTATTACCACACTGGTACATCCAAAATAATTAGTCCTCGTGAAGTTGCTTGAACATGACATGATACACGAATCTACATAAGAAATAATGAAAATAAGCTTAAAGGGATAGAAAAACACAATTTGACTGGCTGGGGACACATTTACACCTGAAGTGAATGAGTATGCCAAGAAGAAAAGGGCTTCAATGGCCTGTCTTTGCTGTGGTCCTGCAGCAAGTGAGATAACTGCCCTCACTATCAATCAGCAGCCACATTAATAACCACCAAAGCTGGAGGGACAGACGCTGCAAAAACAGTCTTAAGTTCAATTGACAGCTTACAAAGACAGAGAAAGAGGGGCAGCAAACATTTCTGGCCACAAGTGGGTAAACAGCTTAGCTTTGACCTCTTCTTGGGTCCCAAACAGCTCTGTTCAGCTCAGGCTGTCAACTCAAGGAAAAACTTTTTGTCCCTCATATCAGCTTGTTTTTCCAAGATTTTGCAGTAGAATTAACATTAAGGATGTCACAGGAAGTTTGGGGACCATATAGACATATCCTTCGACAAGGCACTTCAGTTGGTTAAAGAAGGGAGAGGCTGGTGCGGTGAGGGCAGAAAGAGGTGGGAGGTCCTGAGTGAGGGCACAATGCTGTAGAGTCCTCCTCTCAACAGAGGGTATGGTTTGACTCCACATCTTCAGCCCAGCCAGGGTCCACTGACGTGGGCTGTCGTTGGAGCAACACACTCCCTCCTGTCTCAAGGGACTCTAAGGCGCTGATGAAGAGGCACCTCCGCCGAAACTGAAGGAAAAACCAACAGACAAGCGGACAAGTGCAGTTAATGCCTGGTGTCACATTGACTCATGGCCACTCGGGTCTGAAGTGATACATGATAAAGAGCTAATAGAGGCATTTACTCAGAAGTCGCTGTAGCTGGCAGCTGTGATGGAGCACATACAGCCGGGTGTCCATGTGTGTTTGATGATCTTTGTTAAGTGCATTCAATCAGTCTGACTCAGACACATCTTTGATTGCCTGTCACCTTTTAAAAAGAGTTTATTGGTGTGGTAGACACATGTTTCCCAGTTCATTCAGCTATATTATAGTCAAAGAAACTTAGATTAGCCAAACATTTACAATAAGTTATACTGGCTCTGTTCTTAGCCTAAGTGGCATTCACTGTACGAGAATTGGTATAAGAGCATAGAAGGGAATCAAATGAGCCATTAGCTGATATATGGGCTGGTTGTGGGATCAGCTGATTTAGCTGATACTGACTTCATTTGCCTATCTGAACTAACACAAATTAACTCCATTTATTGGTGCCAAATTGTTGTTACCTATACTGAAGTCTGCAATACGCTAATATTGGTGTAGAAAAGTTCTCTGTTGTGCTCTACTGATCTGTAATAAAGATCCCAGAAAGAACTAACAGTCATACTGACATAATTAGCTTTAAAAAAGGGAATAGGATGTACAATATTCATAGTTTAAAATATAAGATTTATCTAAAATGGAACCATGCTGCAACAATTAGTCCATTGTGATTTTAATTAAGGAAAGTAATTCAAAATATTTTGATAAGTAGTTGATAATAGTTTGATAATTAATCATTTTATTCAAGCCAAAAATAAACTCCCACTACTTTCCTGTGTTTTTTGTAAAGGTAAATTAAAGAGAATTTGGAGTTTAAACTGGTTGGACTTGGTTGGACAAAAGAAGCAATCTGAAGACAATTTTGATACATTTTAGATAGTTGTAAAATTATGATTACATCACATACACTGACATAACACAACTGCCACAAAGGTTCATAGAAAGCTGACAGTAGTCAAATTGCTAAAAAAGTCCAAGATATTCAAGTATCAGCTGAAATGACAACCTGACTAAAACCTAATAAAAATGCTTTGACTGTTTTTACTTTAGTTCTCATGTTTCAACCATGAAAACCACACAAAGTAACTTTAATCTATATTTGTAACTGCTAAACATTTAAAGTATTTAAAATATTTAAAATATATTTCAAAATACAAAACACTGATATATAAAAATGTTATTTCAAATACATTCACTTGCGATTAAAATACTTTCCATTATCTTGTGTTAATGACCCCATACAAAAGCATGAATGAGTCCCTTGAACACTGCAGCTCTCCGTTTTGATTGATTAACCACTGTGAGAGATAAAAAAGAATAAGCCTACGAGAAGTGGGTTTGATTATGATTTGAACCTAAATTAAATCTTTTTTTGCTTTAAGCGAGCTCAGGTTTTCTTATAATAGGAGCCGAATCGCTCTTGGCCACTCCACAATTTGAACCATAATAAAAGAGAACATCGCGCTTACAAAATGAATTTAACTGACTGAGAAAAAAAGAGAAACTCCTGTGTCAGTGTAAAAGTTTTGAAAATACGTTGAGTTCTGATTTTAGAGGGGACACATCCGTCAAGTGCAGTGTGTGCAGTCCGTTTCACATAAAACATTTGGAAATTGAGTCATTGTTCACATTCATGTTTACTACTTTTAGTGGCACACTGCAGCATAATGTGACAGCCACCGTTGTTTATCAACAAAATTGTTTGCGGCTTGTGCATCCTCATTCCCATGCAAGATAAACAAAACCCACTCAATACAAAGCAGCAAAGTAGTACTACTACAGGTCTCATTCAATATGCTCTGCAATACAAACCCTTTACAAAGTGCTTCGGTATGAAGGGTTTCTCCAGCAAGTGGGATGATATTAACAGATTTGTTTACGGAATAAAAATCCCAAGTGCTAGTTTGAAACACAAGTGGCTGGATGTGTTTGTGGAAACTATGTGGAATGACCCTCATGAAGTACTTACAAAGAGGCTGACAGAGAGTCATGGAGGTCCACATCCATGGTTTTACCTCCTGGTGTTGCTGCTAAAAGACGTCTGAGGGCTTTTAAAGTTTATGTTCTCGTACACAGTCGACGAATCGTCATTCGTCATCCTACAGCAACACGCAGAGAAAAGAATCAACAACATCTTTGAGTTGCAACTCTGCAATCACATGTTTAATAATGACTGTAAGTGTTCTACTTACACAGAAGAAGAGCGCGAGGATGTCATGTTGGTTTTGGATCGAGAGTTGGTCATCTGGGGATACCTGATGTTGGAATATTCCCTCTCCTTCATCTTATTTCTCTGCAAAAAGACAACATAGCATGAGACCAATTCTGTTCAGAGGACCAGATTGTATAAAATAAGCTCTCACAATCTGTCCTGTGTCAAACACCTCAGTTTAACTCGAAACATCCCCAGATGGCATTCAAGACTGTGGGAACTCTCTGAGATGAGATCAACATACTCATTTTTTCAGTCATACAACACAAATAAACACACACTGGTCTCCACTCTGTCACATCTTACATACAGTACATACTTCGAATGTATTTTATTTTCTCTTTCAGAAAACACAGTGATTTTGACTTCTCGGTGGGTGGAGTACCTGCTCCTCCTCCAGCCTCTTCTGAGCCGTGTCTATGTACTGCTGCACAGCCATGTAGATGAACTTATACTGGGCCTCAGTCTGCACCATGCCTGACCTCTGCTGCCGTACCCTTTGGATGGTCTTCGGGATGTCAATGTCACAATCTAGACCTAGAACACATACACGGATCCAAATGTCAGCAGGGATTCAGTATAAAATATCTGACATAAATAAAAGTCTGTTTGATATCCCAGTCTCTCACCTTGGCGGTTAATGATGTCAATAAGGACGTCAATGACTATGATAGTGCCTGTCCTGCCGATACCTGCACTGCGGGTGAAAAGAGTAGTTTATTTGAAAAAACGTTAAACATCCATCCCAGAAAGTAAAACAGACAATGACAATGGAATTAACACATGAAGAAATTAACAAAAAATGGCACTTGAATTTTTTGTGGTATAAAATGCTGCTATTTCTAATAGCTTAATAGTTTCCCCACAATTATATAATAATTGTGTCAGCAGCCAACTCATTATTGCCACTGATGCGTCATATGTGCTCTGATGCTCGATATGGTGAAACACATGGAGCCAAATGGATAAATCGATTGCAAAATTCATTTGATATCGTTGATAATGGCTGCCACTTCTCTGCCCAGAAATGCCTCATTAAAAGTACAAAAGTGCTGAAGAGGTGAGTCTCAGAGATTAATCTAAAGTAGTTGCAATCCTAAGGTTCAGTTAATATGATGTATTAAATCCCAGAGTTTAATTTTGGGTCCTGGACAAGGAGCCCAGTGAGTGACTGCAGGAGAACTAAAACAGGTTGTGATACCTCAAACACTTTCTGCTCTTTAGTTTGTGGTGGCATCCTTCATAATTAAAACATATGAATGTGTATAAAGCATGCGGAGTAAGCAGAGCTTCACCAACAGTTCTTGAAAGTAAATACTGCTGCATCATGTAGGTTTAAGTACAAATAAAAGCAGGCGATAAAAGCAGGCGTTGGTATAATCATGATAATCATGTCTTTGAACTGAACACAAGGCCACAGAGGACTGAGCACTATTGTGATAATAAGAGAAAAATGTCACTAGTATTACATTCATACGCTTTCATAAGATAGATTGTTTAGTGACCATGGAGTTATACTGGTTCAAATGTGGTGAGGATTTATTGCAAACATTTGAAACTTAATCATAGCGCCCCCAAGTGGCCAGCTGGGAAAATCGTCAAATGCTATTTTTACATATTTATTTTAGTTTCGGCTGTTCACAACTTGAAAAGATAAAAGAAAAAAGCCAGCAGTGACCATCAGACATGTTAAGTCACAGTCATTACATGAGTGAGCATGTTACTTTGTGAAGACAGTAAAATATACTATGTACAGTACAATATGTGCTACTGTGTGTACACAATGACTGCCTTCACGAGGAACACTGCCCTCAGGCTTGTGTTTCAGTTGAGGAGACCAGCAGTCATTGTGTATGCATGCATGTGCATGCAAGATCGGATGCTTGCAATTATTGCTGTTGATGTCAGCTGAAGAACTGTGTTGGCATAATCTTATTGCCATATCAAAGTCTCTTTACTGTAAACTCAATGCTTTACATTGTAAAACCTCTCCTTCCCTCCTGCTCCTACCTGCAGTGGACGACAATCGGTCCGGTGTCTGGAATGGTACTTTGGGTGCGGTTGACTTCCTCCAGGAACCAGAGGACACCCCCAGGTTCATTAGGCACGCCGTGGTCTGGCCAACTCAGGTACTGGTAGTGCCAGATGTACCTCAGAGGCTCCTTCTACCAAAAAAAAAATAAAAAAAAAATACAGCAACAACATAAGGAATTGAATTCTCCAAAATGTCCTTTATTAAGTTTTAATTTGAATATGTAAGACCTATTTTAACATAATATTCCTCTAAAGGACACAAGCCCATTGTAAGAAAGACTTGTACTGTCCACACATGTTTTGCCACAGCCAATACGATTATGAAATGCTTCATCAGTTTAATTTTGCCTAATCGATTTGGTCCCTCCGTTTTTTTTGCTGTTCTGCAATAGATATGTATTCTCTGGCAGGAACATGTACGCTTCGTTGCTGAAACTGACATCACAGCATTTACACAATTACACCAATGATTAGCTCTTCACATTGCAAGTTACATTTGTGCAAAATTAGGACCATGGATTTAGTCCTTAATTTCTTACATTGGACTTTCTATGTGAACTAAATTTATCTGAGCGCTTCAGTCTCTATTAATAAACAAGTGAAAGTAGAATCTCTGAAATTTAGCTGTAATCCACCTGGACATAACATGGTTGGACAAAAGCATCACTTCAGAGACACTGCTGCTAAGGCGACCTCAGCCGGGCTTAGCAGCCTGTGAGCTTCACCATTGTTGTTTCCAATAGGATTTTGAATTGTCATGTACAAAAGAGATTAAATCTGCATCTTTTACTTACATCACAACAAAAAGGTGCATTTCAATTTTCTCCTTTTCAAAAGAATGGGCTTGTGTTTGACACTTCATTTTCCACTTATTCATGTATGAAACTCAGTTTTGTTTTATTTCAAGTTAAAGGCAGCATATGTGCATTTACACAATCTATTTTTCATATTTCTGAGATCCTTTTGAAACCACAACTGCACGCTGTAGGATTGAGTGTGTCTGTGTGTAATACGTGAGAGATAATCTGACCCCGGGTCAGTGGGTCAGCTCTGATTAACTGTGCCGGCCGCTCATCCACGTTCCTTACCAGCACCTTTCCAAACTCTTTTGTGCTGTGGAGGTCGGGCCAGTAGCGAACGCATTTGTTCTGAATTGCAGGAAAAAGAGAAAGCGTTAGAGAGGAGAGGGGTGGGGTGGGGGAGGTATTAGACTACTGAAAGAGCCAGCTCATCCCAAGCAGCTTTCCAATCATCTTAAATGTCATACTATCCTTGTTAGCCGTCACCCTCCCCCAACGGCACACCGTAAACACACAAACAAACACACCCTCCCTACTACACATATCAAGCCTCTCTCTCAGAATTTCTTAGAATCAGCTAATGCCATCAAGAGCTAGCTTTTAAACTGAAATCAGAGTACAAAATGGCTGACGTGTAGTTAAAACAATACAGATTACAGTATTCTTAAAACATCAAAACATTTTTCTGCCGTATAAATGTCACACGGACTTTCTGAGTCCCCCTGTGTTTCTTTTTCTTTTTTACTGTATCTGTTATGTGTAGAGGATGTTCAAGATTTTAAGTCTTAGATTCAGGTCATTTCACTCCTGCTGGTCTCACACAAGCCCATCAGAGAACACCCATCAGTTCATAGAGCTCCATAATTACAATCGATCAGCTCAAACGAGTGCAATCCTGAGACAGCAATGATGATGTTTACGAGGTAATACTACAAAACAAAAAGAACTGGGAAGAAAATTAAATAAATGACTTTACACGCACCTAAGCATTTCTAATCAATTATTTACCATTCTAGCGCAATATTAAGTCTACAGAAACACTAACATTTCATTGGCCCTCAGCTGGACTACACTCCCGTACATTTACTGCATATTTAGGGAGAGCTGCTCACCCGCCCTCGTTCCACCTCCTTCGTGGTCATAACGATGACATGGGTGTTCTCCTGATACACCATCTTCCAGAAGTCAACGACTGTGTTCTGTAGGCACCCTTGGGTGGCGATGAAGACTTTGCCTTCATCCACGTGGCGCCCTTCTTCATGCGTACTCTGCACAACATGGACAATTTGACAGGGAGTAAAGCATTGTGACAAAACATAACACAAATAAGTTAAATGTACAAACACAACCATAGTTCACTAATAAATCTGTGGCAGCCATACTATGACATATCTTTTTCTTTTTGAAGGGTTTGAATGTTGATAAATGGCCTTGTATAACGCTGAACAGACTCACTCTGATGTAGTTAGCATTGATGTAGTCTGAACCAGGAAGATCTGGATCGATTTCCATGATTTCAACCCGAGTTGTGTCAACTGAAACCAAAAGCCAAGCTGTCATTAATGCACAACAAAATGCCAGCAGTTTCCTCATATCACATATAATGTCAATTGATAGGCTGTGAGCGATCAAAGCAAGATCTTCATGCACTGCTGGGGCCTCTACGTTGTCTGGTGTCTATTTGTGTCATTCTTTCCACAGGAAGATGGAGAGACAGGAAATGGCAGGTTGCTGCATTACTTACAGGGGAGGATATTCTTGTATCTGTTTTTACTCTTGTTTTCTGGCTTCTGCCCTTCTTTTCGGGGATACAGCAGTTTGCACTCTTGCTGCTGAAGTACCTGATCATTGAAGGAAAAAAAGGAGAGTGATGAAAGAAAGAAAGAGTTGGAAGAAGTTCCAAACAAAAGGTTATCCACAAAAATGCATAAAAAAAAATCAGAGGTCATTAGTGTACATCGGCCATATGCAGTTCAAGACTTTAAAGGGACAGTTCATCCTAAAACATACTTATTTTTCCTTTAGCTTGTAGATCCACCGATCCAGATGGTTGTGATGTGATTGGCCATAATGTAAAGAGATTGCATTCATCTAGTGGTGCACAAAGCGCCAACAGCAATGGCACTTTCCATAAAATACACCTCAGCGTTCTTTCTGTACAGTGCAAAAATACAGAAGGCCCTCTGGAGTGCAAATACAACCAGTGTATCTATATGTCAAGCAGTTACAGGAGGGATCTTTTGTAATAATAATGTAAATGCAAAAGTCAGATGGACCAGTTAAAAGCTTGATAGCACTGTTTTTTTCTCAATTCTAGATGAGAAAATAAATATCTAGTGCTATACATCATAAAAAAATATATCAATTAAGTCACTCACACATGCTTAAACCTCTAAATTTAGTCAATACTGAAGCCCTGGAGCAGACCAACAGCCAGGTATTAATGAGTAACTATGATCTTGAAGACAATAATGTGATTGAGTCAATGAACACTAAAGAATAATTCAGAGCCTAATATGCCTAATATGCCGAGACACATCAAAAAAAACCTGACACTGCCATCAGTTACACAAAAATGAGAAAAACAGAAATAGAAGAGCATTTCAACATCATTACTCAAAGGTTAGGGCTGCATAAATACATATGAATTCCCCCTGATTATTGAGAAAATTAATAACTCAGAAGAAAAAAAATCAAAAAATGGAGACGTGACTTTATACAAATAGATATAATACAGCTGAATATTAAATGTCATGGAAGAAATGGCCTATAATTTAACATCTACATATGTAACAAATTATTATGCTGGAAATGAATTCGTGCTCTTTTCGACTTGCTAAAACAAGAAAGCTATTAAACTTTAAAAATTAAATTGTTTTGCAACGGGCGCTAGAGCTGTTGAAAATATCATTCCTAATCCTCTTTCCGATGGCAAAAATGTGGCATCTCATTGAAGACGGCGCTCATAAAGTAAACCTACATCAATTGAGTTCAAAATTATTCCTCATACACTTGACACTGTGTCCCAACTGCAGGCAACATGAGGGTGCGTCTGTGATAAATACAGCTGGATTTTCCTTGTTTCCTGTCGGGGTATCCAAACTAGCTGTGACAAACACTGATCTGATATGTACCTTTTTCTGTACAGTAGTCTTGCTCCCTTAAAAGAGCTACAGTCACATACCTCAAATTCTTCCCAGAATCCTTGTTTGGGTTTCTCAGAGTTGTCTGCTACTTTGTTAAGCTCTCGTACCCGGTTCTCAATGTTGGCTGCATTTATCCTTGTTGCATTAAAGGGCTGTTGTGGACACATTAGAACAGGGAAATACAATAATTAACAGAGCAAAGTTAGTTTTCAAACATGAAACACTTTCAACCAGGACAATTCAAAAAATTGATGCTTTCAGGTTAGTATACGTTAAATATCCACCGGTTTGGATGTTTTTGATTTTTGATTCTTTTTCATACCTGTTTCAGGTGCACTACGATCCCACTTTTCTCTACCATGGGGTTCTTCTTGTAGTGATCCACCAGGTCAGCCAGGGTGTCAAACCTCTCACCACCACCCACGTCGTATTTACTATCCTGCTGGATTCAAAAATAAAGTTCAACTACACTCCTACAAGTCCCAAAACCATCATTCACCATCATTCAGTGATGCATTGTAAGTTTCTAGGCTGTATTCAGCTGCAAAATTCTCATCAATTGAATTTTCTGTATCTTTCAAGTGACCTGGGATGTGCTACCTCACCTGGTATCGTATCATTACATGGGTGACCTTGGTCTTGCGGTCCACATTGTCATGCTTCTCCTCATTGGTGAGAACTGAGAGAACAAAGTCGCCTGGTTTACTCTGGCTCTCACGCACCAGGAAGCTGCCAGCTTTGCCCTTTTCTGTAAGCAGTTTCTCTGCGTCTCGCCCAGACAGGTGCCCATGGTACCACCTGGAAGGAGGGAAGGTTTTAGCTTAATTACACATCCAGCTGTAATGCAAATAATTATATATATGGTTTTGGACACCAGATCAAAGATGCTCCGTGAATGACAGGCTTTTAAGCACTCTTTTTAGCCTCTTACCTGAGTGATTTGGCTCTGCGAGCAGCTAAATGATCCACTATTTTTTAACTTGTTTACTACTTTCTGGTGCTAAGCAGGTGCACAGCATGTGTTTGGAGCTTCTTCCCTGAAAACAGCTGCCAAAAAAATGACTATAATGCCCATGAAGCCAAGTGCTGCTGCAGATTCATTGAATAATTGTCTGTAGGTTATTTACTACAAGCAACCCCTTTCATATTATCACTCTTATTTTGTGTGCTATTAAAAATATGGATAAGCTCCTTTAAGAACCATCAGGAGGTATTTACTCTTTGCATCATGTCATATTAGCTTGATGGGTTTATAAAGGCGGAGCTAGAAGCTACAGATCAGACACAGCAAAAACAACAACAAAAGACACAAAAACATACAGCAGGCAAGACCTATTCAATGTTCATTATTTCAGACTGGCTGTCAGATTCTCCAGCGCCTATGGAGGTCGGGAAGCTCAGCCTCTGGCTGGATGTGGTTTCCAGTAAAAAGATTATCGAAACAATTAACAAGAGTTGAGGCTGAAACTTGACAAACTGAGCAATATGATTCCATCCTCAAGGTGAAAACTCACATATTGTAGCTTTAGGCTTCATATAACATCTATATATTTGCGATGTGAGCGTAGACTCCTACTCAAGAGTAAAAGTGACTCTTGCATTGTTGCAGTCTCACTCAGTTGCTGACGCTAAGATGAAAAACCAGTGCGTGTGCATTTTTTGCAGTTTTTCCTATGTGGTGAGCACAAATGTGTAGGACGCCCTGACAAGACAAGTATGTAGAATGGAAAACCACATAAACCAAAACCATAGCTAACAAGTTGTTGTTAGACCTAAATAGAAACTGACACATTGCAATGTGTAGAAAAAATATATATACAGTAATCTGCTCGGAACAAGATGACACCAAACACATTTCGAAACTATTTACAAACTGTGATAAAAATATGGGCATATAACTTTCTGAAATGCTTCCTGTTTGTATGAGAGTGCGTGAATTTCTGGCATTAACACGCCAGCTGTTCTAAGCCTCTCATCTGAAGGAAGATGTATACGTGAGATGAAGTGTATACTGTCGCTGTGTCCAACCTGTGTATACTCTCTGGAAAAATGTTAGCGCACAGACACTTAGTGCACATGAACAAAAACAGCAACATCACTCACTTTGTTTTGAAGACGCATCTGGGAATACGCCACTAAGTGGACGTGTATCTGGATGTAATATGTGGAAGTGCATGTGTACTGAGAAATGCTTGATCACTACAAAAGACAGGTGTAGACGTGTGTATTGGTACCTAGTTAAAGAATGAATGCTGCTGTTCTGTTAAACCAGCCTGTTTCAACCAGGGGGGTCATCTGACTTTTCAGGGGTGCGTTCAGAAATTATTTTGACAAAGCAGACATAACAAAAAGGATTAAAAATTGCCCCCAAAATTACAGCTAGCTATAACCTATGAAATTGTTACCAATAGAAGGTAAATTATTGTCACCGCTTCCATTTCTCTCTCTCTGATTCTCTCATTACAATCATTATCATTTAAACTGGGGTGACTTGATATTATAAACATTCCGAAAGGGTGCCGTGACTGCAAAAAGGTTGAAAATGATGTGTTAAAAAGTTAACATGCTGGTGATGGACAACAATTCATCATCTGCTCTCACTGAAATTGCACCATGACCATAGTCTATTAACATTTTACAATTATTTTAAACAAATGGCTTGTTACATAAAAATAAGTTGTTTTAAGTGCATCTAATCAATGTCGATATGTTACTGTGTATGTGTAATATGTGACTGGTTTGCGGTTTTCTTAACCTCTCAGAGTTTGCGTTTTTAGCTCATTTATTTAGTTTCAGGGCCAAAGCTTTACTCTTTGTTCAATCTGCACCAACCTATTTTCAGAAAAACAAGAAAAAAAAAAACTAAGAAAAAAACCCCCAGCTCTAATAAGCCACAATAAGCAACCAATCCATGAACACATGGCAGACTAAATATATAACTGATCAGTGAACAGAATGGAGCACCGAGCAGTTAAGCACACATCTTTCTGGAGCTGGTTGAGACAACAGCTAAACTTAACATAATAGTTAAACTTCAACATTAGCTGCGCACCCCTACAAACTTGTTTTATGATTTTGCATTGACCTCCAAACTGAGCTGTCTATACAAACAAGTTTAATGCACAATGCCAATGCTACATATGTACTGTTTCATGCTCCAAATAAAATTCAAGAAATGACAATGATGCAACATTTTGCCCAGATTTCTACTAAGAGGCTCTAATTAGATGTGATTAGCCTGGCTAAAACTGAAAAAATATCAAACTAACATTAAGAAGGCTTTTATGTAAATTTGTGTTTATTGCCTGAGTATATCCAGTGCACATCTTTGCATGTGTGGGTGTTGGTGAGTTTGGTGGCACCTCTCAGAGGTAGGGTCCTTGCAGTTGAGTGGATACTTGAGTTCAATGACGTGGCCGTTCCTCTCGCGCAGGAGATCCTGCTGCTCAGTGTAATACTGCACCAGCTCGGCCAGAGTGGCAAACTTCTCGCCACCGTAAAGGTCATAGTAGTCACCAGAGTTCTGGATCTTAATGTGGGTCACCTCATCGTTCCGCCTGCATAGAATGAAACACTCAGTTATGCGTGTCAACTGAGGTTGATCTCAATCTTAGGAAGCATTTGGCATTTTTCTTCTCACATGTACCCTCAGCACACAGGCACAAACAACCGCCCACACGTATGTTCACACAAACAAAATAAAAAATGCGTACACTCTGTTGCACACACTCACAAAGCCTAATACATACACACCATAAATGTCCATCTTATCAAGCCATCTGCTCTCATTTTAATACCTTAAGCCTAATTTTCTAAAAGAATTGGTACACTACTGCATATACTTTTCAGTGACATAGTGTACCACATTCTGTCTGTAATGCTTTCACATCTCTGCACTAGTGGAGCTTTAATATATAATTAAATATATATCCATACGATAATACTACGTTGATATTGGTACATCTGCACCAACACTGAACAGCTACAGATTATTACAGGAAATAAAATAAAAAGCTTTGAAGCCACAGCAGTTGGAAAAATAAAAGATTAATTCTTATCAAGCATAAAGTTTTGGTTTTTTTTCATTTTTAGACACAGAACATAAATGTTCTTTTAATACTCTATAGTTTTCATATCTAATGTATACTAAGGGAGCCTGTTCAGCGATTACTGCACAACAATACTGTAGAGCAGCATGCAGCTCCTGAGTTTAAAGACTCATAAGCCAGAAAAAACATTTGGTACCACTTTGCATATTCAAAGTCCCTCAACTGGTTTGAATAGATGTGCGCATAAATTTGAAAACACAGCAACACACAGTCTATCTCTGTAAAAGATATCTACCCACAAGCAAGAGAAGAACGCAATACGGCACAGTGGCTTGATTTCTAAATGTAATGGTTTTTCCAATTTCCATCTTCAGTGACTTTGTCTGTTTCTTTGGCAAAAATAAACAAAACAGCCTACAAACATAAAAATGTACACACACACAGGTCTGAGTTATACAGGCCACAAGTCTACTATCTAATCTGCAGGACACAATACTATCTCTCTCTGAAAACTGATTATCAGCTAATGGTTGTATCAAGTGGCACAAATCCTATTTCCTACATCACTTTTCTTGCTGTCCACATGAATTTCACATTTCTCTCTTCTAACCTCTCCACTCTTTCAATGTACTATAAATCCTTTTCTTCAGTCGTGCATTCATCTGCCCTGCCTCTCTCTTCCTCCATCCATCGCTCCCAGTATTTCCTGGTAATTACTTTATGGCTCTATTAGTCACTGTTGGCAGGTTGCCACAGGTCTATGGGCCCTGTTAAAGGGTCCTCTTCAACTCATGGGCCAAATCCCCCTTTTCTCTCAGAGTTTAACACCATTAACTCTGGAATGAGACAAACACAATTTTCATTCACTTTGCTGCCTTTTCCTTATTGACACAGTGATGGCATATATACAGTAATATATAACACATATTACCAGAGTTTTTAGTGACAGATGTAATCAGGATTACGTATGAAGATTACAAAAAAATAAGCGACCATGAGTTCTGGATTACATTTAATAACATTTTAAATGCACTGTTTTGGCATAACAACAATTTTTAAACTGTGAATCCTTTCATGAATGAATGATACAGATTGTACTTTCATGAATGTTTCCTCCTTCAGGTTTACAGTTCTGTTAGTGGTAATTGATATTTATATAACTGATATTTATATATTAAAAATACAGCAATATTTTATTCCTGAATGATGCTAATTGAGTTTTTCTTTAATTTTGAAATTACATTAAAATGGAAGACAGAATATTCAGGAGTAAACCTGAACTATTCAATAAATTAAATTATGTTATATCTAAATTTTGCATAAAGTGAACTTTATCATGATTAGCCATCACACCCATGGTTAGCACAGTAGTCTATAGCTAATTTCCCTGTGCAACAACAGCAAACTGACAAACAATTCCTCTTTGACAACCTATGTCCATTTTTTTAGTTTTGATGCTTTTATATATTTTCAGGCTGTAACAGCTTCCATTTATACATTGTATGAAAATAAATGAATGACCTAGTTATTGGGCTAAAAGCATTAAAATCACTATTGTGATATTTACATGAACACCTACAAGCCCATTTCTAAATATGCCATATGTACTAAGAAAGATTCACTATTTTGCTACCATTCATGACACAAACTTCAACCTTAAAGATGGAGATTGATGTAATGCATCAGGAAATGTACTATTTGAGGCCTCTAGTTAAACAATTATGAAAGCTGTTACACTAAAGCAAATCTTAATGACAGGTGTTTAGGAACAAAAACTTTTGCAGAACTCCAAATCCGCACCTCTGCCTATCACTTATCAAATTAATACTCTATGAAATTCAAAAGTTTCATAACTCAGGATGTGGCAAAAAAGTTAATACACATCTATGAGGAGTAGAAATCGTTCTGTTGTTGTTCTATATACTGTATTTTTAAATCACTGAGTACATTCCTACCAACATCCTGTGTGATTACTCCAAACTGCAAAAGTGTGCATCTGGCTGAAAATAATATGTTTGGAATAAAACTCACACTGATATTCTGTTCGCAATTAGTTCTAAGTACTGATAACAACAAGGTAGATTCATCTCAGCTACTGAATTTTTTTAATAACACAAATCTTCAAACTATAAATAGAACTGTGATAACGAGACTTTGATGATGTTCCACTGCTTTAGTGGAAAAACCAATGATACAAGAGAGATAAGATTGTTTCAGATTGTCCTGTGAACTCATTTGTACACACGTTCATATTTCATAGTCCTTCACAGCACCAGTCACTGTGAAAATAGCATTGTTGCTGTGCTGCAGCCTAAAAGCAGCAAATAGTTCACCACTAAGTGAAAGATTATGTTTTCACATTCTCACTGGAGCAATAAAACATTAAAATATTGAGCTTTAGTAATAACAGCAGCTACATCAGTAAGGCTAAACAAAAAACTGAACATAAATAATGCCAAGTAGAAAATATGTTGCTCAAAAATGGACACAAATATAGGAAGTACAAAGCCCAATTATTTCCTACTTTGCCCGGAAGCTCTTCTAAGCAATAACCTAAAACCGCCAGGTGCTGCTGCAAAATTCTTTTAACCATAACCAGTCTGCTTATTCTATTGAGGATGATTATGTTTTGGCCTCTCTTTCATCTCTACAGACTACTATACTGGCATCCACCTTGAGGACAGCATGATCAAATCAGATATATAATTTCTGATTATAATCATCAAAAAAGAGGTATGCAACAGTTGGATTTGGGGGGTGAGACAATGGGATTAGCTTGCAACATTGCCTGTATTAGTTTTCTACATACAGGCTGGTAAACAGTGAAGCAACAACTTGTCAATAATTCAAGAGGGAGAGGAGAGAGAAAGACCTTAATGTTGCCTTTGTACATAATTACTTCCTTACATAGTTAGCTATGCAATAAGTAGAGCTAATAGAGACATGCTTAATTCATTTCAAAGTCACAACTGACTACTTCTCAACAGAAGGGGAAGCCATTTTTCAGGAATTGTGGATTGTAAACAGTACAAACAATTGGCCTAATATGTCTGTAAAAGTAAGGAGAGGTGGTACAAACAATTGTGTGCTATATAGCCAATCATTGTTGTGTTTTGGTCCTTGCAAGTGCACGTGCAGGCACACCTAATGCCACTATTAGCGGCTTTGTCATTATGTGGGATAGGTAAGACATCTATAAACAGTCAACAGGAATTGAGATGCTTTCGAAAGACATTGAAATGAAAGACCTTTGGGGAAATTTAGTTAAAATATGGCTAACATTCATAGAATGACTTTTGATTCAATGCTGAAATCCACAATAATTATGTTTTTTAACTACACCGTGAAATATTCCGAATAACCTGGCAGAAGAAGAAACTAAACTAGGTAAAAGCAGGCTAGTATTATCCATCCATCAATTTTCTACCGCTTATATAATCCAGAAAAAAATCCATTTACTCTCAGCAAAAATTGAAAATGAGATTGCTCTTAAAATTCCTCCTCAAGGACTTTAGAGTGTGGAAAGAGCATGAAAAATAAGAAAACTTGACCAAACTGTTCCCCTTACACAGTTGGAAATGGATATAAATTATGGCAAAACTTTTCAGCTTCAAACTTTTTCTTTCTCCCTCTTTAACTTTTATTAGCTCTGGGTTGATTACATTTTTCAAAATCCTCCAAAAAACTCTCATTAGCCTCACAGACTGCAGCCATCAGACAGTTCAGCATCGGCTCTGTCTGACCACTCCTCGCTCTCTTCCCCTCATGGAGCAGAGGAGAGGAGAGGTGTAGAGATAAAAAAAAGGGGCAGAAAGAGGATGATAGGAGGAGAGGGGGGGAAAACAGACTCCCTCAGCATCCCTGACATTCTGAACAAAAACTATTTCAGTCATAATGGCCTTGGTAAGATGAAACCTGGCTAATGACTGGTTAATTAGCCTCTCCTCTGCTCCGATAAGACATTGTGTGCAAGCGTGCGTGTGTGTGTGTATGAAGAGAACTGAGATTACGTTATGTGGAATGATAAGGTAGCTAAGAATAGCTTTTGCAGACACAGGATAATTAGCTAGTTATCTTCAGTATTTTCCAATATTTTCTACACTTTACAGAGTTAATTTGGCACAGTACAGTAACAAAAAAACAGAAACAAAAAAAACAAACTTCTAAACACTTCAAAACATTATTCATATTTTAGTTATATTTTACTTTCACATTTTGGTCTATTTCTACAGTTGAAGTCAGAAATAGATGAAAGTGTTTATTGAGTTTTGCCAATATACTTGAATTCCCTGAGAAAGAATATTGTGGCAGGACATACAAGTAAAACATAGTATTCCCTTTTATACCTAGACCCAACATAGGGACTAAACAGTCTAATAAGAATTGCTTGTCTACATCAACAAAGGTCTCTAACATCATATGTAGATATGGATATGTGGTCCACTGAATATGCACAGTAGTGTTTGACCTCCTGGCCCTGATCACTTGGGCCACAGACTTAACATAGTGATGATGCCGGAGAAAAAGTTTCCAAAATTAATAACGGACGGTCATAATTGTTGTTTGATCTTTTTTATCTATTTATTTATTTTTTTTAAAAACAACAACAAAAAAAAAAACACTTTTACAGATCTATGGGTAAAATCTTAGCTGCAATACCACGGATGGCCATTAGGCTGAGCATTCTCAACATATCCACTACCGCTATTCTCTTCAGAAGATTCAGTCTTGTTAGTCGTTTAGGGGTTTTTTTGTTCAACCTAAGGACATATGCTATGCTAAAATATCATATTAAGATACACTACCCACCCAAAAACTAGTCGCACACACACTAATATTTTGTTAGGTTTGATTATGTGATGTGACACCATTTATTTCAATCCAGAATTGCAATAAGTTGCTTTGGCAGAGTCCAAACATATTTCTTCTTCAAAGATGATTGATGGATGGTTAATCCCCTTGCAGATTTTAATAGGAAAATATAACTGTGATAGCAGGTTTCAGACTGTAAAAGGCAGTCACTAAGCATATTTATAACATAATATGTAGAATTCAAATACTTTGCACTAAAATGTCAAGATTTGAACTTGAATCACTCAACAACACTACTAAACACTCAAATACATTCTTTCAGAGGTGAAAACAAAAAATAAGTTGTCATGAGGTGTGTTTATTATGTATTTCTTCATAAAATTTACAGAAAACATAATGTATCATGATATATATCTTTATCAAGAGAAACTATTCATATTGTGATAGAGGATTTTGTCCAAATCACCCAGCCCTGAAGTACATGTCTTCTGACATGGTTGTTAAAGAAATGAGAAAAGACAATTTGGGTTCTGTCTTCAGTTATATATATATTGGGAGACTGTAAATTGTTGTCTGCTTGTCCCCAACCACCGAAACAATGGACACTTGACAGCTGTGATGATTGGACCACAAATCATCCTAAGGAACTGGAAGAAACCTGGAGAGCCCCCTGTTCAAGAATGGGCGACTGAATGAAGTAAAGTGGCAGCATATGAAAGGATGTCTTATAGATTGCAGGAAACAACAGAAACATTTCTCCTAAAATGGAGCATGTACCGTAATTATATACATGTATCAGAGGAAAGGCCAAGTGGATGCACATTGTTTGTAACGAGCAGACAGGAGATAAGGGGGCCGTGATATGATATTATGATGATCTTTTTTTCAATCTTTTGCACATATATATATGGTATCTGTGTAGTTGATGTGCCCTGTCATCTATGTCTCTGTTAATAATGCTTTGATGTGGATATGATTTGCAAGGTTTCTTAATCAAGAGAAGTAGATCACTTAAGAGGTAGCTGACCCTTCCTGGTTGTGGGGTGGGGGGATGTTGGGGTTTGTGAATAGCTTGAATCATATATAATGTGTTGTATGATTGATATGAAAGCTACAAAATAAAAAAAAACCTGCAAGTCAAAAAAAAAAGAAATGAGAAGCTACTCACTGCATCAGTTAGGGTTAAATCACTTGCCAGCTGAAACATGTTAATCACTGCAGTAATTATCCAGTGGAAGGTGTTTATTTATTTATTTATTTATTTTTTTACAAGGACAGTGTATTTATTTAAAGTTCGTAAAGTACTTAAAAACTATACAAAATAAATAATGTATTTTGCAACAGATTTCCAGTCATAGATTTTGTCTTAAAAAACTCCCCTGTACTAAATGTAGGCCAATGTAATAAGCTGTTTTTACGTAAGATGAGAACCCACAACCTAGGGTTTCTGAGTCAGTGTTCTTTCACTGTTTTGGCCAAAGTTTTCATGTGTAAGAAGAAGATTTTTTTTTTTCTTTCAAAGTTTAAATAATCTCTGTTTAATGTAAACTCTGCTTGCCTCCCTCTGTCCTCTCTGCTCAAAGTTAGCTACCTTCACTAGCAGGTGCTGAGGGTCTGCACGCTGGATTTTTTTTTTTTTACCTCAGTGGGTGTGTATGTGTTTAAGTCTGTCCAGACCACAAATTATGGCTACAACTCAACACCACCAGCCATCCTGTGGTGTCTATGATTTATGACACTGCACAGCACCACACACATGCACACAAACCACAGGCAGTCAGGGTCGAACTGTAACACGTCCCTCACATTTGAACATTATTCAAGAGCTGCTGCGGAAGTGCAATATTTCCTGTTGCAGTTTCTTTCTTTACAGTGTTCTCTCTCTCACACACACACAAACAGACTCTCTCTAGCCATGCCACCATGCCATGTGAAACTCCAGCCACTGAGTAACAAATTTGTTTAGGCTTTCTTCCAGGTGCTTGGCCAGCGGATGTATCTCCTAAAAGCTTTCGTTGCCAAGGAAGAGACACACTCCCTTCTTGTCTGTCTCAGTTTGTTTTCAGTCATCACCACCACATCATGTAGACCTCAGTGCATACTTACCAATACACTGCATCACAATTAAAAAAGATTAAGTTTAAGATATTTTAGGACAAGTAGGACACATTATCACAGGGTATGTCACTAAGACGTGCTTGCCTAACTTGCCTCAGCTAAACCCTGCTGGCCAAATTCAAAGTTTTTCAGGACAATTTTTGTGAGAACATTACCAAGTCGACATCTGATGTGTTCCTAGAAACATCCACACAATACGACTGTTAATTACTGTCTCTTCACTCTCAGACAAAGTGGTACATCCCTTGCTGGCCTGCAGTGAGGAAGAAGAATCCTGATTGATGAACTTTCCACTTTACTCAAACCAGTATGGCCATTCTTCTCTGTCAGAGTGAACACTAACTAAATCCATTAAACACTCGAAGTGCCCCAAATGTAAATGTCACAATGATTGTTTTCGATTATCTCTTGGGACTTGCAATTCAATAATGATGCTGATGGTGAACAACATTAACAAGTTGTAGGTGAGCACTGACCTTACAGAGAGGGTAAAATCCCCTGGATTGCTCTTGCTGGGCCGGGCCAGGAAACTACCGTGGACACCCCGGGTCAACAGTAGCTGCTCTGCCTCAATTCCGGTGATGTTGGGGTGGAACCACCTAAAAAGTAGTAACAAAAGTGTGGGCTGTAAAATACCTTAAATTATCCACATTACAGAAAATAGTTGCAATTAAAGTCTGCAATCTGAGTCCCATCACCCAGCATCTTCCTGTGCTATGAAGACAAAACAGGCACAGGAAAGCCCATCATTTCTTTTATTTCATGTTAGTTTTACGAATCTGGTAATAAAAAACTGTCAATTTTCAATTTACAAAGTACCAGCTTACTTTTACAGAGTCAAGGTCAGTCAGAAACTGTAGTTTTACAGTGCACCTGAAGGACTTTACATTTCAGAGTGTTATTTCTATACAGACCTGTAGTGTACTGACATGTTACATGCGAAGGGGTCATGACTGATGAAATGTGTCATGACATTTAGTATTGATTAAAACTGTCTCTTCTGTTTTTGTGTCAGTGGAAACATGAGATAAATCACTAAGATATTACAACAAAAAAATACTATACAGCCGCAAGTCACCTTTTCCCATTAAGGGTTCATGGTGGGTCTTTTTAACTTTGAACGTATGAATCAGGTGCACATTGAGACCAAGACCTCTTCATTTTAAATTGCATGAACATAAATAAAATTTGGTAAGACTGCCTGCCACCACAGCTGTACAGTGGCTGTGGCAAAGCATAAGCCTATTTCAGATTTTTAACTAAACCTCGACTGAGAGACGAGATAGCCATAACTTCCCCATTGCCTGTCTTTCTGGTGTCCAGGGAGGTTACTGCTGGAAAGAGTCTCATTGTCGTGCATGTGCATATGAACATCTGTTCCCAGTTTACTTATCCAAATGTCAGTTAACCATCACTACTAGCACTTATCAAACAAAATAGTTGTATTTCTCTCACTACTTCTGTGCTGACTCTCTTCTCAGCACAGATCTAGTGAGCAGAACATCTAGGTTCGCCCACCTCCACTCGCTGTGTGCTTAAAGAGAGAGAGAGTACGTACAGCAAGGGGCTAACTGAGAATGAGAGACGCTTTTCTGAAAGCGACATCTTTACGTTATTCTGAGATTTTGGTGTAGGAAATTAGACTGTTGTGGACTCTGTAATTAATGGGAAACATTTAAATATTTTTACAGCAGCACTTTTTCTACTTCAGTCTACTAAATTTGAAAAGAAATAGTACCCATGAGGTTAAAGTTTCAAACTGCCATAACAAAAAAATTCATAGTTGTAACATGCAAATTTAATAGATGGTACTGAAAAACTTAACCAAAAGACTTCACTTGTCATATTAAGGTTCGTTCAAATAGTAATAATTAACAACAGCAATTAGCTAGTCAATGAGCTTTATAAGACCGAACTCATAACAAAGATCACTAAGAGATATTAGCTAGTTTAAGTAGTTTAGAAAATTCACTTCTGTGCGTCTGTGGGTGGTTTGCAGTAGTTCAGTCTGTTATCTGCGCTCCGCTGTTTTTCAGCCGTATAGGGCTTCACTTTGTGACTTAAACAGATCTGCTAATAGAGCACAAGTAATTCAGTTTTGAGAGTCAAGGCAGACTTACATAGGTTATTTATGTGAGTTTTTTGGTTATTACTTGGATGATGGTCGTGCACATAACACGTCATGCGTCAAGCAGCATTTGATAATGTAGTATCTGAATACTAAAAACATATGAATATCATATCTAATCCTTAAAGTTTTTTATGATTTATTCTTGGAATTAACTGTTCATAATACTATCTGGAATCAGGATGCTGGTGGGGCACTCCTATGTGGTGTTAGCTGAAATAAATAGAAAAGAATCAAACTTGAATAAGTGAATTAATACTAACTGTATGCAGTGTCCTTGTTTAAAAGTTAACGACACTAAGGTTTACAGTACAGCAAAGCCAAAGCTAATGATTACACATTGCTTCCTCTCTTGCGAAATACTTCAGCCAAATATTTCTCACATCCACGTCCCAGGTATGCCGACCATAACTGGTTGACATACAGCAAACCAAACCATATACATTATTCACAAACAGTGGCAACACATTAAGCCAATGCATCTTCACACGAGTATGAGTAAAAATTGTGTTTAATGATTAAAGGACTACATCAATCTCTCGAGTGAGACGGAGTGAATGGCTGTATGTCAGCTGGGCAGATTTAGAGCTCATGTTTAAGCATGGGATCATTGGGTTAAACCTCCCTAACTACTGTGTGCCATTGCTGGCTAATCCAACGCACCATTAGCCACCCAGGGCTCCATTTGTGTGTCAAGGAAGGGAATAAACTGGAATAAACTGACATGAACTGCATTTGCATTTCTAGTAAGTGGTACATTGGCCATTATTTGCGATACAAACAGTATTAAATGGTTCAGTGAATCGAGTTTGTGCATTTGTGATTTTTGAGCTATGCAGCTTTGAGTGAAAACAATGCCTCAACATACAGATCAAGTTTTGAAGTACTGGTATGCAGAAGAAAACTTAAGAGAGATCTCTGCAAAGAACAAGAAACAGTATAGTCTAGGAGCTGCTGTGAGCTAACAAGTATAGCTACAAAGCTTGGAGATAGAAAAAAGGCTTGCAGATTGTATTCATGGGTAATGAAAGAGGGACAAACATAATTCAAGAAATTAATAAATAAAAATAATAAAAATTGTTTAAAGTTCTGATCTTCATTTTGATGAAGACGTATGCATGAACTTTTTGGCTACAAATATTTACATTGTGCAACAGCTTCTCACTTAAATATTGCACCAACATGGCCAGAAAGACGTATATTAGCACACTACATTGGCAAATATGCCACCAGTGCAATATAAAAGACAACAGTTTGGTTTGCTTATCTTCGTGTGGGACCAACTAGGCCAGCAAAACTGACATATCCGTGGCAGCTAATTCATTCATTCGGATACATTCATCATTCATCATTTGCTTTATCTTTTAGCCCTGTTCAGCTTTTGTTACATACATACCATACTATACATGGTTTCATTCTAAAATATTATTTATCAACCAAGAAGTACCTATTAAACTTACATAGATATAAAAACCTGACCTCTAATATAAGCCTGTTTTATATAAAGGCCTTATTTACCTCGCAGTTGAGGTAAATAAGTGTTGAAAAAATAATGCTGTACATAATTAGTGTGTACAATCCTGTATCGTCCCTTTACCACCTGCACACTGAGCTGCAACCGGAAATTTAAAAGCATTCCCCTAAATTTAAACTACATTTCTAATATTTCCACACTGGTTCATACTTGATGTTTTTTGCATCTTAGTAGTGGAAATAAATCATTGATTAAATTGATAATTTAGAAGTGAAATTACTCATATACAAACGTAACCTTAAGTTGCAGCCTTTCATTCGTCTTTGGAAATAAACATGATGATTCAACAAGAATAGGAAAATAGACTATTTTTAACATTGACTTATAGACCAAACGAGTCATGGAAATCATGCATTTCACATACTAAATTGTAGCCTTTTACCACAACCCCTGATATTGTACAAAAGGTTACTATTTATTAATGAAAATGAGTGGAGAGCAAGCAGCAGGGGGACACAGAAGGGCTTTCATGAAACTATTGCAAAGATGAAATTATCTGAACGCTTCAGCAGTGCAAAAGTGTTTGGGCAATTCAGGTTTTGTACATAATATGACACACTCATGAAAGTAAGATAAAAATGAGACTTTTTCAGCAGATTTTGTCACCTAAGAGAGGTGAACTAAAACGAGAATACTGTCGTGGTCAGTACAAGGAACCAGACCAAAAGTTCATTGTCAACTGTAAAGTTTTTCAGATCAAATTAACTTTGCATTTTCCATTCAAATGAATCAAAAGGACACTGACTGACCTGTTTTGACTATGTTGAGAGGAAACATGAAAAGAGAGAATGAAGAGACTGATGAGGGTTGAAAAAGACACTGGAGAGGCAGTATAAATGTAAATGTGTGACAGGGATTGTACGGGAACAATATACAATGAATATTAGAATTTGGAACTACACAGGGCCCTAAATAGTAATCAGGGTCCTTGGCTAACCACAATATTAGACTAGTAATGAATAAAAAGACAAAAATCTGCTATATCTAAATAAAAATACTACGTACTACTTGCAGCACCTTGTTTGATAGGGGCATAACAGAGTGAGCTGGACTGGCTTGCAGACAGACCAGACATTTGACCCAGACTAAACCTGACCCCCCTTTATCCTTGCTGGGAGGCACCACAGATCTGCTGAGCTTTCTCTCATTCCACCAGCCAGGGGAGCAGATTATAGAGGGGACTTGACAAAATAAGAAATTGTAACTGATTAGAAGAGGATTAGTTATGACAACATGTAAAAACGGAGGGTGAATTGTGACATTACAAATATCTCTCGAAGTCTGGCTGGGAGGCTGGCTGGTCGAGCTTGTGACAGATTGTACTGTAGACAGACAGGAAATGACTCAAAGAGATGGAAAGAAAGTGTTAAACTTGTTGTCCCCATCAAGGTGTCTTTTAAGGAGTGCACAAAGACAAACAGAAAACAGTAAAATTAATCCAGAGGCAAAATCTATCATTGCACTTAAAATATTTAGACTGGAAATGTATATTTATTCAGACAAATGTATTGTAATTGCTTAGTGTTCGGTATGTTCTCCTCTTTCAGAACGGATTATTATATATTCTGCCACACTGCCCTGTTTATTTATTTTTTTATTTTCTTTTTTAGAAAGTTGAAAGACAAAAATTGCATAGATTATTATTAAAATCTGCAACATACCAAACATTTATGATTAAAAGTTGAGGGATATTATTGTCTTTTTTTTTTTTTTTTTTTTTAAAGTGATTCAAATTCAGTTCATTTTATTCCAATCTAATGGCAGTTCATATGACACTATATACGGGTAATATAATAATAACATACATTTCTCCGAAGTGGTAAGTGCACCAACGTTTACTTTAATAATTTAAACACACATAAAACATGACTCAACAAGAACAACGTTTAAGCATTACAATAAGCCACCAAATTTCATGAACAAAACTTCTTTGATACAATTACTAGCTAAAGTCTGTTGCATTTTACATTGCATAAATTTGTCCCAGAGGGGAGCAATTGTTTCCCCATCCATCAAAAATGTATTTTTCTTCTTCATACACTTAAATGTTTGATCTTCACGATGCAAAATAATGTATGAGTAGATTTGGATGCCAAAATGATTTTTTTTCACATTGACTGACTGAAAGTGGTAAGCACATCTTTACTTTGCAAACAGTAAGAATTGACTTTTCATGTGGGAGACTTAGAAGTTTAAAACGTAGGACATCTAAAATTGTTGCAAATTAAATCAAACATTTTTGTGGAAAAACTCTATCAGTCATTTCAACCCTGTCATATAATTTCTATAAATCTTAATTAAAATCACAGCATCTCCCAACAGAAAAGCCCAAATGAATTTCAGCCCTCAGCCTTTATAACTAAACATTGTTGAAAGAAGAGTGGCTAAGAAGTTAATGGATTGGGCCAGCAAAGTTTTGTGGCTTTTTCTTTTTTCTTTAAAAGTCATAACAGCATTGTTTGCATATAAAATGTGCTTTATTTATTTACTGATACTTTCTCTAGTCACAAATATTTCCTCACCTCATATTTATTCCAGTTTGGGTTGTATTGTAGATCTCTCATATTCTAATTCTTGGCTGCTTGACATTACCTGCTTTGCACTTGTGATGTGCCATTGGAATGTCAAAATCATGTCTGTGACTAATGCAGATCAATTGTTTGCTTCAAAACACATAAAGTGTCACTGGTCTGTAATTTGAGGCTAATATTAATTTGACATTTTCACAGAGCACATTACATGAGCATTTTTGATACAGTTCCTTCAAAACTATGCTATTACATCTAAAATACAGTTGAAAATAATCTAATAAAACACCATGCTAACAGAGATTATATTAAGGACATTTCATGCCAAGTATATAATAATGTATTATATACATTACAGCTTTAATTTTCACTATATATTCTGATTCACAGTCTTTGGTCACTCATAAGCCCATTTATTAACTTTTTTTATTTTCTTTATTTATACCCTTTTACCTGTTCTTATATTTACTTCACCACAGCTCTTAAATATACTCGACCACATATCTACAATTTTCTATAGTTTTTCCCTTTGTCCTACCAATCTATGTTTGATGTGTTGTATGTATAAGCATTGACATTATCATTGATGCAGTATCTGTCTATCTATCTATCTATCTATCCCATGGTACTTTTGATATCTGTCAACTTAAAATTTTTTAATTCTTATTTCTTAGGTATCTCATATGACTACTTGTATAGGTTTGTCCATTTGTCGCAGATGTTGTCGTATAATTCAACTCAAACCACAGTTAGGTTTTTGTGCTGAGAAGCCACTGAAAGGTCATGGCTGCCAGCTGGTAGACTGATTACTTGTGCTATTGTTTTTAATCCTACACAGATTCATACGGAAAAATAATAACAGAAGGGGAAAAATGCCTTATGTCACTAATCCATATCTAATCCCTCATCAGAGTGCTGCTCTCACTAGTCAAATTATCAAAACAATGGAAATGGACTGGAAAAAAACACTATACCAGTGCTTCGGCCGCACAAGAGCAGCAACTATGGCACATCTGTTCACCTTGTCAGGTTTGCAGACAGCAGAAGGCAGAGGGCACCTTCCCCTTGAGTGTCTTAGCACGCAAACTCACAAACACACACACACATTGTTTCAGCCTCTTTAACAACTAATGCGTATGTCTAGCCCCCCTGCAACCACACATCCTGAAACCCAACTTTACATATGCACACACAAACCAAAGCATGTGAAGCACCAATGCATACATATACATACTGGACATACTTCTCTACACAGCTAAATCTCCAAAGTTCGCTTGCCATACTTCTGGACTGACGTCACCGTTTTTATATGAAGTCGCAAGTTTAAAGACATAATTTATGGGAAGAGGGAAAGTTTGAGCACTGAACGTTGTCCAAAAGCAGAAAATTCTCTCAAGTCAAAGCAGATTGTTTCTATCCTACCTCACCATTCTTGTCGAAGCCTTCCGCAGACCCTTGCTTCAGCAGCCACAGAGCTTAGTAATCCAGCACTGGGCACTGTTACACAAGAGAGGGTGGGAGGGTGTGAGCGAGATATAGAGACGAAAGTG